>JAHLTZ010000171.1:0-19902 GCA_025786725.1 Syncephalis fuscata
TAAAGATGGTAATACCGTATATCATCTAGAGTCGGTGACCAATCGGGCTTTCAATTCAATTTGAGATAACATTGTTAACAATGCTATGATTTCCAACTACATTCAGTTTACAAAAAAGTGTCCAAATATGAATTCATTAAAATGCTGATAAAATATTATATACTTATTAGTAGTCAAATTCAACCAATTGTAGTATTTAAACACATAATAAAATCTTTTTAATAGGTAAAAAATATTCACCCGATCCAGTATTCACTTATCATGATATATTATTCCAGCTTGTAATGTATATGTGCGTATAATATACTTATTATAGCTCCACATAATTAATTGCATTTTTAACAACAAGAGGCGCATTAAACAGTTTAATGCATGTAATACTGTTTGTTTACTAAATTGCTATACATGATAACAACATAATACACGTATAGTGATATTCGACTGTAAATAGGCATGTTACTTTAATATAATTAGTACACGCAGATTATAAAAAACCACCAATATGGTATAATTAGGTTTAAATTGTCTCAACATAATGATTTAATGTTTAAAGAAATGTCTGTATAATAACTGGATTCCATATGCAGATAAACAGGTTCTTACAGAAATTGTGCGTGTATTTATGCGTATGCAACGTGGAAATATTAGTGTACAGGTTTATCGTTCAAAAGACGTTAGTTTACGGATATTCCCATTTCTATCATTTTTATTAGCTTTTCTTTATATATGTACATTTAAGCAATATATTAAAACCATGAACGCTACTCAAGATTTTGTACGGGATGATATAGACTGGAGGCACAATGCCACGCGATTGTGGAATGTGCCACTTCATCCATCGGGTGAAATACTTTTATACAATTTTATAACAGCGGTGCCAAATGATATTCATACTACTCGTACTCGACTATTTACCATGTATGCCCAAATAGTTATTAATATGTTTATAATGTCAATATTTATGCCAAATCTTGCAAAATCCATCCGCATGATTGCAAATCGACCACAATTTCTTTCCGGATGGTGCTGCTTGGTCCCTGCTTTATTTGGTGTTAATTGGCTTGTTTACATATTTACGTATCTCTTTGAGAAGACATGTTGCCGAGAAGCAGTTTGGTTTGCGTTTACTGCATCTTCATTTTCAAGCGTCAGCAACAGTAAATTGTGTTACAAAAAGCATACATTGTTCTTTTAAAAAACCAATGGGTGGTTGCTGTCGGAATTTTGCTTATATTGCCGCAGCTGGGATTTATACTGCTAGGTATAAAACTAACTTATGTTACCATGGACAATAGTGGCATGTGCCTTGCTCACTATTCTAGCTCGGTGCCTTTATACTGGTTCGGTGTTACTATACCTGTCAATATACTGTTCTCGGGAATATTCAGCTATGTGGGATATCAACAGTATAAGGCATTTGGCTCAGAAGCATGGAAAAGGCTGGCGCGTAATGGTATTCAAGTCATGTGTCTAGTAGTGTTTTGCAATATCATTTGTGCAATATGCGTTTTATTTAAAGTAGGCAATTCATATTCACAAATGTTTTTTGTTTTGGATTGGTATGTAACTAGACAAATTGATTGATATATTACTAATTGTATATTAGGTGTGTTACATTAACTATTTTAGTTCATTATTGTATTTCGGTGAAAACTCGTAAAACTTCACATTCTGGAGTAAGTGAAAGGTTAAACCTGCGCGCAGTGGTTTAATTACAGATAATTATAAATATATATGTAAATTCCTATTGTTTTTCAAGTAATAAATAATATTACGTTAAAGTTTTAATAGCTACGATCATTAGTGAGTGAAAATCATTATGATCTAGGCTAAAGATAGTATTTCTATACTAGTAAATAAACGCAGGTTGCTTTATTTAATATTCATAGCTTTTTTAAAAGCAAGCTATTGTTTTTTATTTGTGCTTAAGTGCTTCATACTGCTTTATGTTTATAGTTTGCATAATGATACAGGTTTAAATTGGGTCGTTAAAACTTTAGGATTGGTAAACAGTTTTTTATTCATAAATAATCAGCTAATTTGGTGCAATATTGATGCCCACTGTTCCGCACAATATCTAAAGTTTCTAATGATCATTGCAACTAACCAGCTCTCACTTTCCATTCTTTAAAGTTTTTATGTTTTAAGTTATTTGCAATATGCTATAATTTTTTGACTATTGCGGACAGCTAATACTTTGTTTACATAGCTGTACTAGCTAATAGTGCTACAAATATACTGCACAAAACTTTTTTCTAATTACATAGATTTGGATTTTGGTAAAATGACAAAAAAAAGATTTACATCAGCAGTCATATAATTTCACCGTCTTTCATTACTTATGTTATAATGCTAACATTTTAAGCAGCAACCTGTAACTAGTGCATATAACTCATTTATTGCGTCAAAAATATCGCCTATTGTTATTTCACTATGTCCGACATCAAAGTGACGTTGACTGATTACGGTATTAATATGCGTGACTTTTGAAACATAGTATTAATAAATTAATCGCTGGATAATAAGCTGTAAAATTTATCTACAAGTTAACCAATTATCATAACGTAGCTTTACTATAATCGATGCCATTAGTATTTACAACACTAAATCCAAATGAATTCGGCAATGAAACGATAGTTGAAAGTACGCGCAGCTTACCGGTTACTAGTTTGATAAATAATAATTTATGTAAAAAAGTTTTGGTTGTAGCTAAAGACACAACTTTGGCCAAGGATACTGATGTTGTGATAGCAACCAAACCTTGCTCGGATATTCTTTTAACACAACATTGTGTACTGCCAGTATTTCCCAATAATTTTGATGCAAAAGTACATTTTCATTTAGCAACGCAAGATACAAAGCTACATCCATTGGTTGCCACATTCTTTTCATTTAGTGATGAAAATATAGCCTAACATTCCACTTGGGCTCATCCAGGAGTCTTGGTAGTTATAGTCTCGTCGTTTGTGCGTCATTTAGATATTTAGACGCCCAATCAGCTATTGGTTTGCTCACACAAAATTTAGCAACAAATGAGTAAAATGTGCTGCACAAAAATAGCAATATAAAACATTTTTCAACAGCGACTGTTAAAAAAGATTTGACCTTTGTATTTCACTCGATATCATGGGAATCAAGCGGCTATGCTGCTGCCATATCTAATGCCTATAATGAACGTGTATGGCTTGTTAAATATTTGGAAAAGATCCTAATCCGCCGGTAAGATGGACGGATGATGCCATTATAAAAGTCTAAGATACTAATGGTAGCAAGTGTACAATTGCTATAAATGAACACCATTGTAATTATTGCAACTCTATTAATATAGGCTGGCATGCTATTCATGCATGTTTTTGTTTTATTGTACAACGCCCATGAATAAGAATTCTATTGCAGCCACATACAAAAGTACTTAATGACGTACTTTTATGCATTGCAGGTGGTTGCAATAAACAAATAGCGGCAATTGTCTACGAATCATTTAATGCAGGGCTAAATGGCACTAGATTACAGATTCGCACACCATTAACAAAATATAATGTTAGCTTAAAAGAAATACCAGCAATAGTAAAGTGCTTTGGTAGCCGCGCTCTAGTTAAAACGCTCTACTCTAACTCGGGTGCGTAATTTTTATAAGTAGCAACGAATAATTATATAAATACATAACTAAATTGAATTGGCAAAGGAGTGTATATTATTAGCAATCAATGTGAGCTAGACGTGTTTATGGCAATGAAGCATAGGTATGAGATTTTTATTGTTCAATCGCTTATTGGCAACGTTAAATGGTTTTCTCATACGTCCGAACGATGCACGTATCGCGTTGGCACTGTACCTGACAAAGACAACAATAAATACGTGTACGATCTGCGAGTTATGATTATCTGCGATGAACTTGGTTATAGACCAATTGCCTACTTTGCATGACGTGCTCGTAAGCTACTATTAAACTGTTTAGAGAATAGTCCCAATGGTAATCATCTAATTATCTAATTATTTCAATGATTAAACTAATCATTCTATTCTAGTTGACTCTTGGGAAATGCTCGGTACTAACACTTAACCTAACGACAACAGTGGCCGGTGGCTCTTTTGCCGATGAACCATTTTGTATTATTCAAGCGGGTGAAAAAGAATTTTTACTATTAGGCATGGACCTTAACAATCTAGTTGATGCTTACATTCAAACTGTCCTTATTGTAACAGCTATAGATAAGGTGTGCCAAAAATTTATTCATCAAAAGTAATACATTTGATTTTGATCTTTTCTGCATATTTAATCCAGATGAAATCGTGTTATCTAAAATTATTAGGAAATGACATTAATAAATAACTGTTTGAAGAACAATTAGCATATTACTACAATCTATATATTATTATATGGCTACTAATGAGTTTTATTGTATTTTAAATGCAATATACCAATATTTACAAAATGGACTATTTTTATTTAATTACATAATAATAAAACAATTTATTTATTTGTTGCTATTGTTAGTCCCATGTACCAGCATAGCGCAAATCATAATTAGTATCAGGGGGTGGACGTAAAGAAGGCGGTAGGTTTTTTGGCATATCCTTGGGCACACGATAAGTGGTACGGCGTATTTTAGTTACTACTAGTACATAAATAATTAGTAAAACTAGTATTAAATACTTTACTTTATTATTTACCTTTTGTTGTAGGTGCGGGGTGTGCATATCGACATTGTGGGCCATAATGACAATGGCCCGTATGTACAAATGTATGACATATTGGACGAGCATCAAAGATGGCACTATAAGGATCACGTCCTATAAATACTAATTAATAATATGATTCCGCATAGTTACTAGTCAACCTACCTGACATAATAGCGTCCCAATAGGTACGTCGAACTTGTTGGTGTTGTGCACTCTTCTCGTGTCGTTCTATTGTTCCTGCGTCTGCGGTCATTGCCTTGTCGCAATAGTCGCAGTAATCTTTAAAATGTTAGCTCCTTTTGCTCATTGTTAAAACAACGATACTACTTACGTCGTTTACCCATTGTAAATCGTTAATAAAATACTTGTGAATGCAAAAGAAAACTATTTGTATTATTTCTGTGTGTATTGCACCAGTAGTGTAGTTTAATTAATACAAAAAGGTAAATAAAATATTAATTTTCACAATCATTGTAATAAAAGTAGAATCTATCAACTGTACTGAACTAGTTATTGAACTTTATTGCCATTATACTAATAGCATTATTATAAGGTATATCATAGTATTTATTTGTGTATATTAAACTATAGAATAAAACGCTATTCAACGTTAGTACCACGCATTTTCCTGGCTTGTGGTAATCGACCACGACTTTCTCGTTCTTTAGCCATTTTACGCTTCGCCAATACTTTCTTCTTTTCATTATTACGTATCTTTTTCAAAGCATGTGCTTCTGGATCGACCATAGCCTAAATTGATAATTTAATAACTAAATCTATTGCTACTATCCTTTTAATCTATTTACCTGTAGGGCACGTTTTGATTTGCGTTCATTACGTTTCTCTTCTGCTCGTTGACGAACCGTTGAATAAGCAGCAAAATAGGCTGTATCGCCTATATGTTTCTGTAAAAGTGTTAGTAATTCACTCGCCAATTCACGTAATGAACCTAATAGTAAAATAATTAGCTATTAATTTGTATAATATAAATATGACCCACCAAATTCTTCAGACTTGTTTGTTTCATCGGTCATCGTACGATAGACGGGTAGAATAATAGGCATTAAATAAGGCGACATTTCCGAGGCTGGAATGAAATTCGTCATAATAGCAAACCATCGATAAATAAATGTACGCTATAAAGAATTATTAGTATTTATCTATAATATTTAATAATCTATATTACCTGTAGCAGACTTTGGGTTCTACCCGCATCTAAACGAGCAGCTAATGATAGACGTTTAAATAGACCAAGTAGCTGTTGACCTGTCTTTACATCAGTATTGGCCTCTGTCTCCTCCTCCGCTTCTTCTTCCTCTTCCTCTTCCTCTTCATTATCCTGAACCGTTGATTTAGATGGTGCATTTAATTTATCTTGGGCGTATAGACAACGAGCAATAAAGAATAGATTCTTTACTACTTGTGTACCCATATCATCGGTTAGTACAGGGCTTTTCAATTGACGACCCATCGTTAATGATAATGGCTTCAATTGACTTGTTTCGATCCAAGTAGGTGCGTTGGGTAGATTGGTCACTTTTAGTGTAGTAGTGTCTAATTTGCTGAAATACAACCCAAGTAGACGGGCACTTGATAACCGAATCCATGTATGTGGATATAGTTGCAGTGCGCTAATCTTACGCCATAGCTCAATCGTGGTGGCAGCATAGGTTGTATCGGGGAATTGCTTCACTATCTTTGTAAATGTAGATAGTGAAAAGTAGATTAACTCCCAACCTGCTACTTGTGCTTCACTGCTTGTAACATCCTCTTCATTGGCATCTATTTGAGCTAAATCCGGTTTAGTTAGGGCTTCTTCAATATACGGTAACCATTTCCCAATATGTTGATTGGTGCGCTGTCCCAATGATTCAACCATTAGGCCAAATGTTTGTATAGCTGCTCGTTGCATAGCAAGCGAATCCTTCCTCTCGTACCATTGGACCAACATCTTATGAATATTATTCAGCGATGTTTCATTAACGCGTTTCAATAATACACGAATCAATGAGCCGGCCATTTCGCGACATTGACTTGATTCATCGTTAACAAGCGCTAATACCAAGGCAAGCATAAACATTTCCCAATAAGGAGCAAGGAGTGATGCATCGAACTTGGTAATGACTGCGTGTAATAGTTCCATGACTGATTCACGACCACTTTCATGTACATAGGCCAAATTGGAGGCGAGAAAGTTTAGCTGCGTCTTCATACGCTTATCACCTTGTGGATATTCAAGCAAGAATTGCAGATAGATTTGTCGACATTGTATACGAACTTGGTCGGTTTGACTTGTCACCAGTAGTTCACGTATCGCATCCATTAAATCGTAGACTTCGGGCGATACGAATTTACGAGCTACCATAGCCCGAATAAGATTAAATGTCGTCGTTTGCTTCTCCGTCTCTTCAATATCCGGCTTAATCAAATTAACGAGAAATGTTAACTGTACTTCAGACACGGTTACTTGAGGACATTGACGAATAACCACCGTCAATAAACGGAAACATGATTGTGATAAATCCAATCCGGTATCGGTAGACTTGCTTAATACTTCAAAGGCCCGTTTAACAATGGCTGCACGGCCATTATTAAGACCGTTTAATGGTAATGGACATAGAATAGCCAATACTTTAAATGATTGCGCCATGACTGAGGCATGTTGCGAATAAGATGCATTGCCCACTGCATCTACTAGCTTATTAAGCCAGCCCAAGTGTTCCTTGTTATTATGATTGCTAATATCAAATCGATTACGTTTAAAGGCCGTTAACAGCACAGTTAGACCCAGTTCTACAAATCGATGAACATTGGCGGCGTAATAGTCTCGTTTCTCTGCATTATCCCGTACAAGTTGTACTTCATAATTTAGATCACGCATTGATTTCTGCTCCCGTATTTGCTGTTTTGGTAGAGCAATTTTAGCATCAAGGGCAATTAAGCCATGACAAAATTGTACAAGGGCATAGGCTTTAAAGTCTGGATTATGACTAATACCCGTTGCTAATCGAACAAGTATTTGGTCGACCTTCTTCATAACCTTCATACTTGCCGTCTCACTCATAATATCCTTAATGGGCAGTACAAGTTGATCAATGGTGTCATAAGGAGCAATACGGGCCAGTATCTCGTATGAATCATAACTACGCATACTACGCATTTCCTTGGTCTTTCCGGTTAATTCTTCTGTTTCTTTCTCTTCACCAATCGCGCCAAATATATCCTCGACAATAACGCCCATTAATAGATCGAGACATTGTGTTAAATCATTTGGCTTCAATGTTGGTTGTAGATTGGCCAATAGCGAGTGGAGTGTATAGCCAAGTACATGTCTTTGTGATCCACGCGTCAATGCATTACGTAGCTCAACTACCATGAATCGTAGATAACTAGGACCTAAGAATAACGCCAACTTATTAAGTGTATCACGTGTACAATCACGGGCATCTTGTGTTTTATACCGTAATGATTGACATAGAATAACCACTAATCCAGGTAATTGAATACGTAATGATGTTTCGGGTAATTGACGTAATATCTTGGCTAATGATAAGGCCATGGGTACACGCATCCTTACACTTTCTTCATCTTTAGGACGTATAAATGTCATTAATTCAGGCAATAGACGTGTAGTCAATAGCGTGTGAATACGCGTGGCCATTTCAACTGGTACAAATGAACCTGAAGAGGCATCCATAAATACATCTTCTGCGTCATTTTCTTCCTCCTCTTCATCCACCATATCATTATCTACTTCTTTATCTTTAGATTCTGGTTCTGGTTCTGGTGCTGGCTCCACTTTATACTTTTTCATCGTGGCTACATTAATATCGACTTCTGCTTTGCTTAAATCAAAGTGGAAATGTTCAAGTGTGGACATCAGTGCACGGACCATAATACGTTCGATATCCGGTTTTGTCTTAACTGCTCGTAAGAATTTACGTATTTGTCCATAGTAGGCACTCCATGGAATGGATCCAGCTGCTTCACCCACTGTAATAATCGTGGCATTAATCAGATTGTGATCAGCAATACGATCCGTGTCAAATAAAAAGTGATCTAATAATGGCAAAATAAGCTGAGTGAGGATCATGGCGGATAATCGACCCTGTTGACACATTTGGCCCAATCGTTGAATCGCACGAATACGTCGATGTAATTGAATATGATAGACATTATGAAGGAAACTCGCTTCTTCGTCACCATCGGCTAATAAACAAGTCATACTAGCAAATAGTGGTAACGATGCTAATTGCTGTGTCATATGAGCAAGTACTAACACGGCTTCTTGTCGAACTACTTCAGCCCGGGTCTTTAAGGCGCGTCTTACACCCGAATAGACAATACGAACGAGTAGTGTTTGCCATGCCGATGATACAGTCGCATCATCTAAATGCAATTTAACCTGATCTATAAATCGACGTAATCCATAGGCAGCACTGCCTCGAATGGCCAATTCTTCTGTATCATGCATAGCAAATAAATAACAATAGAGCAGTGGTGTCCATTGCTGTGTCGACAGTTCAGCGTATAGATGATCATTTACTCGACTGAATGCCGCTAAACGACGCTCAAAATCCGGTTCACCCAATCGTCTACCGGTAAAAGCGTTTAATTCACCGACAAGTTCGGCCATTGTGGTAAGTGATGGATCGATTTGCGCAAACTTCATCATCACTTCCGCGAGTAGTAGACGGCAATCACGCGTGGATAGTCGCGCCAATAATGTAGCAAATTCATTGTAATAACGATTAAATAGAGCGGGCTGTGTACGTAATGCGTCAATTAATGGTAAGAAGCCAACAACAATACGAAGAATATCTGCTTTAACATATTCTGGTACATGTCGATTTGGTTTACGCAAGAATGGTACGAGTAACTCGACCAACTGTTGTACTTGATGTTCACCATCAACTAGACTTGCCACTCGTGACAAAATACTAATCTCGCGTCTAATTAATGCGGTATCTGATGTTTTATCCGCCGTTTGTCGAACAAGCATAGTATTGAACTCTACTAATAGCTGTGGTATATAAGGCTTTAGAATACGCCGAGTAAGTGATGAAGCAATATAACTAGCCATTCCTTGTGGTTCATCTACATCTTTATCAATCAACATAGCATCCAATTCGGGCAAGTCAAGTAACTGTTCAATCAATGTTAATACTGCCGATATCACTGACAATTGAACCTTCTTAGCCGATAAACAACTTAGACACTTTGCAATAACTTGATTGTTATAGTCGATCAAATAACTAGCATATTCCGATGTAGATGACCAGGCTACAAACATTTCCAATACCGCCGATGGTGACTGGGTACTTTCCACGTCAAGTTGTTCAACACGTTCTGATAAAAAGGCTGAAAACATAGCCGGCATGTATTGTTGATAACTTGGCAGTATAACATTAAGACGGAAGAAATCAACAAATCGTCGTAGACTTTGTTGGCGTATCTGTTTCATTTGTTCTCGTTCAAATCTATCCTCTTCGCTATCTTCATTGGAGAGTGATATCATACGTATATGAGCATGTCTAGCTAGATACATTACTATGGAGAATAGCATGGGTAGATGCGGAGTAAGACGGGCACCCAGTTGTTTTAGCACATCTTCTAAAGCAATTAATAAGCCTATTTGACGACGTAAAGGTATGGCATAAAGTGCTTCAGCTGCTGTTTCATCAAATTCAAATCTATCATTTGATGTAGTATCTAACATAACTGCCGTTCTAATTTCCGTAAATGGTTCCAACATTAGATCAATAAACATTAGTAATTCCTCTGGTTGAAACGATCCTAATGCTGCTAGAATAGCCGTTCTACGTGCACCCATACTTGTCTTGGCCGATCCTCGTCCTTTCCTGCCCACCATACGTCCATAGAGAATACGTATAACATAGGGCATCAATGGTGATCGATGTTCGCCATGAATAGCTCCTTCTTCGCCAGGTGCCAATGAAAAGGCCGCCAATTCATCACGGAACTTGTAATCATCAAGCAAGTTGCGTAAATGATCGGCGTAATCAAGTACATTCTTGGGTCGCCACATTAATAAGCAGTCAAGGGCCAGTCCTTGTATCTTCTGTTCCCCTTTACTTAATAGCTGCCAGTAAATGGCGGATAACTCAGTTGATTTATACAATGAACCAGGATTACGTATTTTACCAAATAACTTTAAGAAATGAGTCATTCGATCGTGTGTTACTCGGGCCGATCTCTCGAGTAATAGTCCTTTGTGATGATTTGTCTCTTCTGCGTCATCTTGTTCAAGTGATGGTCGATAATCTTCTCTATAAAGACGTAAAAACATGGGCACAAATCCTCGTGAATGTTTCTCGGCCAGTGTAGGCAATTCCGTAAGTGATAACAGTAATTGACGGTAATAATTCCAATAATCAACTCGTTCACCCGATAATTCACAATTGGTAACAAAAGCTCTGTAGTAAGCAGTATGTAAATCTTTTGTATATCGACTCTGTGCTAATTGATGAGCCACAGTTAATCGGGTTAGATTAGGACATGATAATGATAGACCGCCTTGACCAGCTGCCGTCTCTTTGACTGGATGTAATTGTCGTACTTCATTACTAGTCAAGTTATTGCAAATAGCCAATAGTTCAGGCTTTAAATTGTTTTCTGCTAGTTGTGTTTCATCTTCAAATCGAGATAACTGTTCAATAATAATACGCCACACTATTTCACCATCATGAATGGCAACTCTTTTCAAAGCAGCTATTGATTCAGGCCACAACACACTAAGATTAACCGTAAACATGCCTATATATATTTATATATTTATATATGTATATATGTATATATCATTGTTATACTACTACTACTATATTACCAACCACTTACCTATACATAATCTACTTAAGGCTTCATCGTATATGGGTGGTAGTCGACCCATCTCGGCTATACTGGCCCATTTACGTAAATAAACAAATTTGCCTCGATAATCCCGAACTGTATTGGGCACTTGTTCCATAAGGGCACAGTCATTGAGTAGTTGACATGGTTCGTTAGATTGACTACTCTGTTCTGTAGCCAGTAATGGAAATTGATCATAAAGTGCTAATATTTCAACTGCATATTGACGGGATGCTTGTATAGTCGATGAAAGGGTGAGTTTTAATCGATCAAACTGTGCCACCAGCATATCAGATGATAACAATTGAGGATATCTATAATATACATTACTATATTAATATACATATATATATATATTAATGTTATACTATCATTACCTTAACTTCATTAATCCTAGAAACTGCCCAGTGGCCTTTAATACAAGTGGATTATTTCTACATTGAGGTAGACATTGATGAATCGTATCATTTAATGTATATAGATCTTTAAAGGCTGTTTCTGTGTTATCACGTTGACATGCTTCAATAACTAGTACGAGTGATTGACCTAACAAGTTCTGTAATAGAGCAGTAGGATTACGTTGTACAAAAGTACCGGTATACGTATCATCAATGGACAACTGTAATGTCTCAATAAGTTGCTGTATAAATACTTTTAATGATGACCATAATTGACGCCATGGAATAGCTATATGGCCCACTAGTTGAAGTAATAATGATAGTTGTGTAATAATAGAATGTGAAGATGTCATCTAATAATATGATTAATAAATATGTATATGGTTATAGTTATAGTTATGGTTATAGTATTACTTACTTCAATATGGACATCATTCATCATAGTCATTTCACTACTCCAATTGCGTGGTTCTACTAGAAATGATAATAGTGATTCAATCATCATTTGACGTTGACCTTGGCTATCTTTGTTTGGTAATCGTAATTGACCTTGAGGTGTAACAACCGCAGATATGGTGCCTTTGGTTAAATTGAAGTAATTATACTGTAGAGCCATTGACCAGAATAATAAACAACGATCTTGATCTTGTTTCATATATTGGGCCGTATAACTATTATATATTAATATTAATATATAACTATTAATATAACTATTAATACTTACTTGATCATGGATGTTAATAGTAATTGATGACAATGTGGCCATTCTAATCGACCAAGTGTTTCACAGAATACTAGAATATTTGATGGATGCTATTATTTGATTAGTATTATACTATTATATATATATTATATATACTATATTGTATTACTTACTGCATATTGAAATATACGGTCAATGATTGTCTTGCCATTGGATAGAATAACTGACCATGGTGTATACATCAATACAGGAACAAGTAATGAAAGGAATGTTGAATGAGATAGAGATGTTTCGTTTCCTTCTGTAGTAGATAGTAATTGTTCAGAGATACGTTTTAATTGAATCAATAAAGGTGTAAAATCTATTAAATAGGTTAATATATATTATATAATATACTATACTGTAATTTATACTTACCAAGTACACGGCTTCCTTTTCTTACACCAACATATACTCTTAATAGATCCATACATCTTAATAGACTTGTAATATTTAATGGTAAAGTTGTACTGGTCTTCTCCAAAGTACTTAGTAGTAATTGCCATAAAGGATCAATATGTTCTCTTGGTGTATTATGTTCAATCAATAATATGGTTCTACTTAGCATTTGTTGTAATGGCGATACTATTAAATAGATAAGTATTAAATAGATGAGTATTAAATAAATAAGTATTAAATAGATGAGTATTAGTTAAACTTACCAAGTTGTTGATCTATTAATTCTTGTTCTAATAAAGCATCCATTAATACACCAAGTATCATTGCAGTACGGGAATGTAACCGATTATCAACATTCTATTATATAATATTAGTATTCGTTAACTACTATATTATAACATAGATATATTTATATGTAGATTACCTTAACACATTCATAAAACATGACTGCGATGCCATTAATTAATTCAGGATCGTTGTTTGATTGTAGACTTGATAGAATGACTTCAACTACTGATCGATAAACATCACCGCGTGCTTTACGTAATAGAAATGAAAATGATTCAGCTGCAAAGTTACGAATATAGGCTCTATTATCATGAGCCTGTAATAATGGTTCAATTAGACTAGCGTTTAATCAATTATTAGTAATGTATTCTATATTTATTGTCTTACTTACTGATAAGTAGGAATAAGATCAGCCACTAATGATTTGGATAGATGTTTATACAAATAAGCAATAGCATTAAATGACCACTATATTATAGTTATATATAGTATATTAATTAGATAAATAAATTATATATTATATATTATATATTATATATTATATTTGTCACTTACTTCAACTACTTCTACATCACGATATTTTAATAGTTTAACGATACATGCCAATACTCGAGGGAAATATGGATAAAACTCTTCTTGGAGATCTTTTGATAATACAGTCAAAAGACTATATAATACAGTAATTAGACATTAAACAATATATATACGATATATATATATATATGATATATATGATATACAACCAATTACCTAAGAAATGGTTCCAATGCTAATCCATCATCAGCATCAATGAACTGCTCTAGTTAAATCTACTATTTTCTCTTTGTGATATAGTAATTGAGCCAGACTAATAGTATATGGTTCAACTTGCTTCGTAAATTGTCGAAATGCAGTCGTTAAATTCAAATCCTTCCATTCTTCTAGCGATTCACGAAAGAATGAATCGCTTTCCTATATAATATATTATATTAGTATTAGTATTACTTATTATGTTATTAATACATACTTCTGGTGTATCTTGTACTTGATGTACGCGATGTACAACATTAAGTTTAACACTATCGATTCTTGTTTTAAATGTTTGAAACTATAGCAAAGTAATTGGAAATGAGCAACATACTAGCTATAATATATTGTAAGTACCTTGAATCGTCTAGAGCCTTCGCCCTTATTGAGCTCCTTTGCCACGTTTCCTCTCATGATCAGCTAACAAGATATATATATGTATATATATGTTTAAATGGGTGTATGTCTGATATAGAGAGGAGAGGAGTGAAGAGTGGAAACAACACAGTAAAAAAAAGAAGAAAAAACTTGTAAAAATAGATACATTTTATTGGTCGGTGATTTTTGTTACTTAGTGTATTGTTAATAATAATAAAGAAATATATTTAATATTTTAATATTTTATTTAACATTTATTGTAACTTATGTCATGTGGCGTATAAATAGTCTCCATCACCGATTACTTGTCAGTTCTACGCGCTGCTCGTTTAGTACGAGTGCAGTGGCATTGAGGCGAGTTGATCGACTACGTACACCCAACTTTTCTTCGTTAAATAAGCACCGAGCACCTAGTCATTTAACTGGCTATCAATTACGAAAGAAAGCCCGTGAAGAGCAAAAGTATAGTAAGACGCCGGTTAGTGAAAAGACACGCGGGTTTATTCCCGTACGATTTAAGCTACAACCAGTGGTGTCAGATGTTGTTAAGCCAAAAAATAATAGTAAATCGATAACAAAAAACGTAAACAACTTAAAGAAAGCAGACACAAAAACACTAGCTACTATTGAACATGGTAAATCAGTAGAACAGGGGAAAGCATTTGAAGCATTGACGACACTTCATCCAGAACTACACAATGGATTAACGATGTTATTACGTGATGCGGGTACACTTGCTGATGATGCTACACCTCGACCGACACCTATTCAATCACTTGCACTGCCCATACTATTGAAACAAACAGATAATGAACCACGCGATATGTTACTTGCAGCCGAGACGGGTACCGGCAAAACACTGGCCTATTTACTGCCATTGATTAATAGTTTAAAAATGGAAGAATTGGCGGCTAATAGCGATAAGCAGCGCTCTGTACGTCGTATAGGATGTCCACGTGCTATATACTCGCCCCTAGTCGACATTTAGTGGATCAAACATTGGCAGTGGCCAAGAAGCTATCTCATTACTGCAAGTTTCGTGCCATAGCGGTTACGCGTGGTGCGCCTTCCGTTCGACAGGCTTTTGACCAACCGATTGATGTTGTTATCGGTACACCAAAGGCTGTAGCCGATATGCTACGACAGCAAGTATTTACGCTAAAGAAGTGTCAATGGCTAGTATTTGATGAAGCAGATACGCTGTTCGATAAAGACTTTTATAAAGAGTGCCGCTATTTAGTTGAAACACTACGCAATGGTGATAATGCTGATGTTGACCAGGTCGATGCATTTGCCACTGATAAACCAGCAGTACCGGCGGTACCAGCAGAAGTGGCTACACCATCAACTGGCACTATACTTTTAGTGGCGGCTACCGTACCTAAAGCGGTTCATGGATCGATTGCCTGAATTAATGCCTAATCTTGTACGAGTAGCGACGCCAGAACTTCATCGGGCACGACGTCGTCTACATCAAAACTTTGTCGATATAAAACAGTTTGGCAGTAGTCGCAATGCCGCTTTAGTATCGACGTTAAATCAGTTTGGCGAAGTAACAATGATATTCTGCAATCGACGTGAAACATGTGACACAGTTCATGCTATGCTTAAAGAACGAGGTATTGCATCGGCTCTATTCCACGGTGGTGATATTAACGCGGCTCATATGACCGAATGATTGGTGGCCAACGAACACTCGAGCAATACGTAAGGCAAAAGAGGCTAAACAAGCAGAACTAGCCGCAAACAATACAAAGTCCGGACCGGCACCAGTAACAACTTCAACAACCGCATCACTGCCAGATGTAATTATTTGCACAGATTTAGCCGCCCGTGGACTGATACAACACGAGTACGCCATGTTATTCTATATGATTTCCCAACAACAGTGGTTGATTATTTGCATCGTATTGGACGTACAGGACGTGCTAATCAGAAGGGACATGTTACCGCACTTATAGGCAAGAAAGATCGTCAACTAGCGATAGAGTGCGTCGATGTGTTCGCGATCATGCTATTCTTTCATAATAGACGTATTGTCTTTTATTAGAACCATTATAATAAATACAATAGAATCAGCTCGTAAATCCAAAAATACTAATGGCCCCCTCATTATGTTTTTCATCTTTGGGATAATCACCCGAATAAGCAAGTAAATACTTTGATGGATGCCAGGAACACGTATTAATAGTGGCCACTACGGGTATTTTATAAACTGAATCACCCGTCATAACACACGACTATTGTTGTAAATACGTAATATTAGATAACTAGCTTATAAATGACTTACAATATTAATGAATTTATCCTCTGATGCTGACGCAAGAAATTGACCATCAAATGTAAAACTAATGGTTCTTACAGGCCATCTAAAATGTATTACACAATCAATAGCCGTAATCTAACATAATTAGCCAATTAGCTTACTCCAATTCACAAAATGTATTAACACATAATGACTCTGTCAAATCCCATAGACTAACAATAGCATCAGCGCTACCTGTTGCCATATATCTAAAATAATATTAATACTCGATTACACAGACTTTATCTACTAATACTCACCGTCCACTTGAATCAAAGTCAAGACAGTAGCAATTAGATGTATGAGCGGAAAGTGTCGTTACTTCATCAAGGCTGGGATAGGACAAGATCTTTACTTGACCGAGATTGGTGGTAAGAAAGAATTGATCACCAGCACGATTCCATCCAATTTCATTAATCTTTATTAATCCAATTGGGTAAATAGTTAATAGACTGATGTAGTAAACAAATGAGAGACTTACTTCATAATCTTGTTTAGTTGTTTTATGTATAATTTCATATGTATTTGTATCAATAAATGTAACAACATCATTCTAATCGATTATCGCTAAATAAATACTTGAAATTGTGCTATATTGTTATTTACCTTATTGCCAACGGCAATCTGTTTGCCATCAGGACTCCAGCAAATATTAATATTTTCACCATCAGTAGGAATAATACGTGAACAGCGCGTTGCTATATCCTTTTTAATATCGTATCATACTATTGCACTACTACTACTGCTACTACTTACTACGGGCATCCCAGATACGCACTGTTTTATCGCCAGATGCTGTAGCTAAACGGTCTGGGTCGGTAGGACTCCAGCATAGTTGGTCAACCGTATCTGTATGACCTTTAAGTACAAATGAGTTATGTGGATCCGTCTAGATCGCTGGCCCGTAAGTCTAGTGCTTTTATCTATTACTAGCACTGCTTACTGAACGTTCAGGATACCAAATACGCGCCGTTCGATCATGAGCACACGAAGCAAGTCGTCGACCGTCTTGACTCCATCGCACCGACTGTACCCGACTTGTATGGCCTCGCACACATTCCCGCGTATGTAATCGGTCAAAGATTCGCTGTTTCTGCTCAAGTGAACGCATCTTAACTGAATCCTCGTATAAAAGTGGAGTAATACGACGAAAAGTAACGTGAATTAGAATCAAAGTGTTGTAAATACTAAATAAACAATCAAATACTGTGTGTGTAACACTATTTTAATACAAATTGTGATCATTTAATTAATTCAAAATTTTTAAAGCACATTTTTATTTACAAGGTGCTATCAATGAAAAGAAAGACTACTATAGTCTATTCCGTTAATTCTCCGGTGGGGCTACCACGTTGGCAGACATTTCATGGCTATTGGTTGGATGAATAGTAGCACTGGTATCAACATTGCTGCTTTGTCCAAGTCCCAACCGCTGCTTGGCCCAATCGACATAAGGAGCAGCCAAATCATGTAACATGGCCGTGTTTAAAATACTACTTGGAAATCCTTCACTTCTTCCAGATCCGTTTTCGCCTCCATCGGCTGTTGATGTAACAGGATGATTGTTACCTAGAACACTGCCCAAAGCGACCCAGCCTTGAAAAGCAGCTGGACGTATCAGATTATTGACAAGCCAGCCAGCAATGGGGAATCGTGCCACCGTATCGGCAATGGCCACATTATCGACTTGTCGATCAATGCGAACACAGCCACGTAGTGTGTTACGTAATTCCAATGTGCTTACTTTACAAAGTGGCACTTTAACAAATGGAATCATTTTTGGTATGATTGTATGGCGTGTTGTCACTATAGCACGTAAATCACTATATAATAATTAAGTTATTAATTAATTAATTAATTAATTAGTGCCACTAATAACACATAATAGTAAATTAATACTTACTCAATTAGAATATCTTGCACTTGACATTCATCGTGAAATAGGGAAGTCCATGTATCTTGGGCCTTTACAATATTATCGATACCGGTACACACCATCATTGGATGCTCATATATGGCATCTTCGGTATAAGCACGATAGATGGCATCTGACTGGACATGCGGATCAGCACTACTCATGTCCAAAAAGACGTCTAATATAATACAATACGGATGTAAATAGGTAAATATAAAGCTATAAGGTAATTTGTCAGTAAACTATCCTACTTACTCATCAATATATCTCTTAAATCGGTACGCTTCATAATGATAAATGATAACCAATAAAAGTTGCTAAATTGAATAGAAAAGAAGAGAAAGTATAAACGACTACCCCACCTGGCCTACAAGTAACCAGGCTTTATAATACTTGTGGCCATCTTTAATGTGAATCATTTACATAAATCAAATGTGACTGACACATATATGGTTCAGTTTATTAATAGGGACATCATCACTGACCCCAAACTGGATCCATAAAAATATACTTTGAAGAACAGCGGTGTTATTCAACGAACAAAATAACTACCACCTTGCTCATTTAAGCCATAGCCGTTCCTTGTTTGTTTGTATATCCTTTGTAAAAGTACAACAAACGTTGATCGGACTATAATGTACAACGGTATTGGTCTGACCACCGCCCGTGGTTCTGGTACCAATGGCTATGTTGTACGCAATCTATCTGCGATCCAACATCGGCGCGAGCCGGTAAAGCAGTTCCATGAACTGGAAGAAGAACATCAAGATCGATTCCGCGAAAGAAAGCCAAATGAAGAGATTCTACTCCACGAAAGAAAGCGCCAGGTCGAACTACAATGTATGACATTACAGCTCGATTTAGAGAAAAGAATAAGTAAGTTATTGAACCGTATACAATAGCACTAATAACACCATCTAGTTTAACTGAGGAACAAATAGAAGAGAAGGTTAATAAATTACGTCAACAGCTACTGTCCGAGTTGGAAGAAGTACAACTAAAGAATGCAAACTATTAAAAGACCATCAAGTCCATCAATTGCAGAAAGCAAAAGAACAAGAGAATATACGAGTAAAGGAGCATTGGGCATATCATCGGAATATGTCGAAGGCAAGCATTTGATCGTGAGTTACAAGAA
>JAHLTZ010000172.1:0-19758 GCA_025786725.1 Syncephalis fuscata
CTTAACTATACTGCTTATTAATACAGTAGCTAATATGCAGCTTGCTGGCGTGTATGACATTGATCGCCGCTGATGTCAGTGAATATTACCACCAACATTGCAACTATAACGAGCGTGGTTGTCGTACTTATACTCGTGATAGACATTGCCATGCTGTTGCCTTCTTGTATCGTTGAATGTGTGTATATGGAGGTCAACTATTTGACATGATGCTTATATCGTAGTGCTGATTCCATTGTAATGCCATGCCTAACCTGATTATAGGTAGTAGCAATACAGCTACTTTTTTATAAACGCTTTAACATTTAGCATCCTTTAACTAAATAATATGCTATAAATCAACATTAGTATAGTGTCTAGTAGCTTTGTTATGCCATTCAATATTTGAATTGTACTATACTGCTAGTATACTAAAATAGTTACATTCTATAAAGCTACACCCACACTGGTCATTTTAATAATAGCAATAGTGGTTCGTTTGATTGGTTTGATTGTGTTAAGCCTAGTATAATAATATTAAACAATTTGCTAATGATCTAGTATGATTTGAAAGATAAATGGCTAAATTTAACAACATCCAATCTATTGGGCATGAAACTGTGTGGTGGATGGCATTAGCCATTAAAATACTCGTCATTATAGATTTAGTATTTAGTATGCATATGCCTTCTATCCACCCATATCATTACTATTCTGTATTTATTAAGTCATATATCGATCGGTCATATAATAAGCACAACCCATTTACAGCAGGTATTTTATTGCCGCTAGCTTTATTGCTATAGGTTCAATTTATTGTACTTACCTAATCGTCTATGTATATCTTCACTATTATTTTATCCATTGATTCTATTCTAAACTATACTCATCATGTCTTATTGATAAAACTCGTTTATTTGTTACTCGCCGTATTGTTTGTATATTTTACTTGATTGCTTGTGCAATACGCATACTATACCTTTATTGCCATTATTTTACACTTTATTTGACCATTCATTTGAATCTATATTATTCCATATTATAACACGGCAAGGAAGAAGCTTGTGATCTTGTTAAAAGCTAGTATTATTTGAAAACAAAACACAGTGCATGAATGCAAACAGCAACACTAACACTGCATACCTAAATATCTATGTAAAAATAACAGTTGATTAAATGGTAAGTAGTTTGAAGTAAAAATAAGCAAGTATTTATTACATAGCAGCGCCAGTTGTCTTACCATAGTAAACAGCCGATTATAAAAGCGTACATGGCTATTTGTGCTACACCGTCTTTGTCCGCACAATAATACATATTTAATAAAACATAACAATGCTTACCTGTAGCTTCAAAGAAACGGCAAATGCTTTAAATGTAGACTGATAGTCGATAGTCAGAGACTGTCAAGGCAGAATGGCGGAATGGCAGAATGGTAGTGGCAGGACGGTGGACTGGCAAAACGGTGAGATGGTGGAATACCGCTGTTCTGCCATCACCAGTCCACCGTTCTGCCACCACCATTTCACCGTTCTGCCACCACCATTTCACCGTTCTGCCACCACCATTTCACCGTTCTGCCACCACCATTTCACCGTTCTGCCACCACCAGTCCACCGTTCTGCCACCACCATTTCACCGTTCTGCCACCACCATTTAGCGTTCTGCCACCATCAGTCCACCGTTCTGCCACCACCATTTCACCGTTCTGCCACCACCAGTCCACCGTTCTGCCACCACCAGTCCACCGTTCTGCCACCACCAGTCCACCGTTCTGCCACCACCAGTCCACCGTTCTGCCACCATCAGTCCACCGTTCTGCCACCACCAGTCCACCGTTCTGCCACCACCAGTCCACCGTTCTGCCACCACCAGTCCACCGTTCTGCCACCACCATTTTAGCGTTCTGCCACCACCATTTTAGCGTTCTGCCACCATCAGTCCACCGTTCTGCCACCACCATTTCACCGTTCTGCCACCACCAGTCCACCGTTCTGCCACCACCAGTCCACCGTTCTGCCACCACCAGTCCACCGTTCTGCCACCATCAGTCCACCGTTCTGCCACCACCAGTCCACCGTTCTGCCACCACCAGTCCACCGTTCTGCCACCATCAGTCCACCGTTCTGCCACCACCATTTCACCGTTCTGCCACCACCATTTCACCGTTCTGCCACCACCATTTCACCGTTCTGCCACCACCAGTCCACCGTTCTGCCACCACCAGTCCACCGTTCTGCCACCACCATTTTAGCGTTCTGTCACCATCAGTCACCGTTCTGCCACCACCATTTCACCGTTCTGCCACCACCATTTTAGCGTTCTGCCACCACCAGTCCACCGTTCTGCCACCACCAGTCCACCGTTCTGCCACCACCATCCACCGTTCTGCCACCACCAGTCCACCGTTCTGCCACCACCAGTCCACCGTTCTGCCACCATCAGTCCACCGTTCTGCCACCACCATTTTAGCGTTCTGCCACCACCATTTCACCGTTCTGCCACCACCATTTCACCGTTCTGCCACCACCATTTCACCGTTCTGCCACCACCAGTCCACCGTTCTGCCACCACCATTTTAGCGTTCTGCCACCACCATTTCACCGTTCTGCCATCACCATTTCACCGTTCTACCACCACCATTTCACCGTTCTGCCACCACCATTTCACCGTTCTGCCACCACCATTTTAGCGTTCTGCCACCACCAGTCCACCGTTCTGCCACCATCAGTCCACCGTTCTGCCACCACCAGTCCACCGTTCTGCCATCACCATTTCACCGTTCTGCCATCACCAGTCCACCGTTCTGCCACCACCATTTCACCATTTTGCCACCACCATTTTACCGTTGAACAATTGAACGGTTGAACCGTCGGACTCACTTCCACCACTTTTGACTCCACTCTCTTTTCATTCCTTTTAGTGAACATAAAATTAAAGTACCTGACATCTGGGTCCAAAATACCATCATCATAGATTTATTATCCAGTATGCATATATTTTTAATCCAACAATATCATTAAGATGTATCTTTACATCCTACTCTTAGTCAATGACAGGTTGAACACTTATATTTATTATGCATTTCAATCAGCTTCACTCAGTCCGCTCAGTGCGTTATAGCTTTATTATAGTTATTTTTATTATTAATAACTGTTTATTACAATTATTAACCATTTAATGTGATTTGTGTCAAATGGCTACTTTTGATATTCGCGCAACTGGCCTGCACATTTGTTCTATTGAACATGGGGACGGGTGGTGAGTTTTATTAACGATCAAATCATCACATTTGGTGTGATTTGGTGGTTAAATGGCTATTTTGATTATTTACGCGTTTGAACTAAACATTCAACCTATTGAACATGGAGCTGGGTGGTGAGCGACATCAAAGTTTAAAACACTTGTCATTATAGATTTATTATCCAGTATGCATATATCTCTATCTACCTACACCACTCCCTTTTATTCCGCACTTCTATGTATCATTCTACGACATACTGGACACATTCTGTTCATTAAGCACACCAGCACACTCTACTCATTCCCTCCTTGCGTTATATGCGCTATAGTTTGACATCGTTTATATGTCATTTTACACTCGCCCATCTATACTCAATCCAAAACTGGTTTTATTTTTGTTCTAGCGTTATTATTAACAACTGTCGACTAATGTCGCTCATTGATCATGCATATATGCTCAGTAGCTATACCACTGCTGTCCATACTTTTTACTTTGTATATTCGTTTTATTATCCAGTAAATACGCGCTAGCTATTACCGTTGTCTGTTTGGTTCTAGCACCATTATTAGAAAAGTTCACGCAAGTTGCTTATCTACTCATGCATATATGCTCGATAGCTTTAACAAAGCTAGTTGTCTTTTAACTAGCATAGCTGATAGCTGTTATGCTATTTTACCGTACAGTTACTATGCGCCATCAATAACTACTGCCAGCTTGACGCCAGCTTTAATATTGACAAGTTTGACTCGTTCCGCTTAGTCATTCCTTCTCAAGGCGCACTATAGCTTAATGCTGCTACTCACACAATTACTTTTGGTATTTTATTTGCTCCATATTATTGTATGCTTAATGGCTATGCTTTATTTGCAGAAGCTATACGTTCCTTGTTAGCTGTTTGTTGCAAAATTTAGCCCTGAGCACTTCTTTTACTCTTTGCACACAAACGCGCAAGTAGAATAGCCTTCTTACACTGCTAGTGCTCTTTTTGCTGTTTTCCAGTGCTGATATGTTGCAATGGTATCGAACGGGCCAGCGATGAACTGGTATAAGCTATTATACCAAATAAAGCTTGTTATTACAAAACAGATATTCGCTATGGGTGTTATGTATACGTGCTTTAAAAGTGTCGTATAGCTTATTGCAGGGTAATCATGTATTGCGCTATAGCTACTTGAGCATAAGGACAAAGTGTACATATATTTACCATGTGGCCGTAGACAGTGCTGGCTACTCTATTCGACACAGTTAAAAGCAATAATAAACTTGGCCAAAAACAATTTGCTTTAAAGATTTTATTAGATGGATTGCATTAGTATTCAACATATAAGCCATTGGTATTTACTGTAGCTACAAGCTTGAAACTGGTCCCATTTAGCTGCTTTGCGTGCCGCCTAAATGATCGGCATTGTTTGAAATAAAGCCATAACTGATATTGCCAAATAGACAGATTTACTTGCTATGCTACATGTAAAGTTTAGCATAGATCATTTTTACGCTTAGTCGGTTAAGCCGTGTAATCTAGATTTAATCCATCAGCCTATCGCGTTGTAAAGAGCTTGCCAATATTAATGTTCAGACAATATAATGACAGCAATAAAGACTCTTTTGCAATAAGTGTACAAGAAAACACACGGTTTACTACATATTACACTAATAGTTACATGTACTGAAGATTCTACTGGAATGGTTGTAGCTGCTTATACGGAAGACTAAAAGCAATTACGTAGTACATTGGTCATAGACGGTTTTAGACGACTCATGTTTTATTACGACATTTTCTGCAACTATCACAATACATAAGCTGGCTTTACTGCTCCTCCGAACCAACATTGTATCTTTATCTTCTCTTTCTACTCTTTACCACTCAATATACGCTACACTCATTCGTTCTTACTGTCCTTTGTTGTTCAATATGCTTTACACTCGCTAGACGTCTAATGATTACAAGATCACTGCTGGTTGCTGCTATACATACTAAGATAAGTAGCTGTCATGTGTGGTGTAATGCAATTGGCCTTTTACTATGTGAGCATTTGTAGATATATAGCCAACTAGACGCTATATGATTTTGTGGCCTGTATTTCAGTGTGCTGCAAACGGTGCTAGATTGCACATAGTTGACTGACCTTTTTTAGTAGTAAATATGAAGTTTGCTATGAGCTTGTTCGTTTGGTTGCATTGATAAGTATTTGGGTGTAAGTGCAGTATCAGATTTCTACTTGCCTGTTTTTGAATTGAACTGGGTATGGCGATAGAATCGGGTGTTGTTTTTTACAGCGTTTGTTAGTGGGACTCCGCATGAAATTGCATAGGATTTATACAATACAACGTATACAAACTGCCTCCATGATTGTGCGCGAGAAAGCTAGCCAAAACGCAGTTGTTGGTATGGTTTTATGAACGTGATAGATGCTGGGGTCTTGATCGGGGGGGAATTCCCCCTGCTCCGTGTTATTACGGATCATAGCTATTAAAGATGGCTGTTCCAGTGCTCTATCACTGTAACTACGCGGGCAAGCAGCATTGCACAGTCAAATCGCATGGCGGTATACTTATTTCTTTTTAAACCGATATAGATTCAAGAATGCTGCTGTTCAACAAGAATATGGCCGTAGTCTACTATTTATCTACTTGGTTTGTATTATTCTATTTATATTTGTATTAAATAAAAATAAACTTTTTGTACATATCAAAATGTTATAATAGTTAATGTAATTACAGTTGGACTATTTATTTGACAATCATTTCAGTGATTTATTTAGTTAATTGCTTTTTTTATGTTATTACTACGTTAATATTAAACAATTTATTAACAGTTTAAAGTAATTTAGAGGGTCAAATGACTATATTTAATCACATTCCCGCAACTGAATTAGTCATTTGTTTTGTTAGACACACAATTGGATGGCGATTAAGATTAGTCATAAAACCATCATTATCAAGCACACGTATATCCACCATCTATCCATATCACCATCAGTGCATATTCTTTATAATCTGTGTCGTTTTTATGCTTATTCATGCTTATTCTATTTAGAATTGTTATTTGTTTTACACTGAGTTTATTCTTTATAAACTTCGACATATTTCACAGTGTAAACTCATCAAGTTAAATATGAAACTGGTTTCACTTAGAAAAATTCGTCATTATGCCAATAACATTTACATTCCTTGACGTTGCGGCGACTTTACCATTAATTACAACGCCGATCAATTAACTAGTTCGTGACAAGCGGTATTTGATAATACTTACAAGCTTGTCTAGCCTTTTTTGGTACTTAGCCCCGTTTTTATGTAGCTTCGATGCATACTTTAATTATAAATAATACCAACATACATTGCATTCCAATAGTCATACACAATCGTGTAACCGTTTTACTATGAATAGAATAAACTAAGCCACAATTGTGCAAAGCCCTTTTTCTTTTTACATTATTGTTTATTACTGCTCATTTTTTTGTCACGTTGCAATTCTAGCGCAGTTATTTTTGATCAGTCATGCCTTTGAACACACAGAATGAACGTTTGTGGAATAACTACGATGTTTTGATGCATCTGTTTTGCTATCTTGAATACAAGGATGTAGTACGCTTGGTCATTACCTGTCGAATTATTTATCGACAAATTGTTGATTGGCCTGGCTATTGGAAACGACAATATAGGCTAAAGTTTTGCCTAAGCGATCGACGTGAACAGGAGTGGCTTGCCTGGTACAGCTGGTATATTCATACTATAGTAAAAGCCAAGAATACTACGACCGACGTAAATAAACAAAAACGAAAACGAAAACGCTCATCATCATCTATTACTGCACCTGTTAATAACAATGATGATAAACATGTATCGCCTTTCAACGATTTGTCATTTATTCCTGATTTTACTGCCAGTCAGTGGTTTTATGTTTATTATCGTCGTCTACAAAATGACCGTAATGTTATGGAAGGACAATTTACCACACGGATGTGCCAATTGCCGTTTGATAGCCACATTCAACTAGAGCTTGCTAATGTAAACTATTGGAACGCATTGGCATGTAACAAGGACGCAATGACACTATGGTTAATTAAGCATGATGTTTTACAAAAGGACAACGAAGATAACAGTATAACAATGACTTGCAATGAACTATCTATTCCTTTACCACCATCTTTATTTGATGGCAAAATTCAAATCCATTTTGTTTATGGAACACATCGGTTTGCCATGGCTGATGTTACTATAAGCACATATGATGATGTAAAATATATAAATGTTGGCGACAAAATAGGTAAATAGTAATTATTAATGCTGGCAATTATATATTGACTAATTAATGTTATCAATAATAGTGAATATCGACGATTTTGAAGCGCAGCACATTAACGAAACTGGATCTAAAGTTTTTGCTGCTTCTAATGAACAATCTACTAGCTCATCGGTTAATGTGCTTTTAAAGAGACGAGAATGTTCATGGAGAACAGCAACTATAGTATGGCCTATTGCCGATAGTTCACCACCTAGAATCATCAACCTTCGATGCAAACATAAAAACAACCAAAAAGAACCAAAATTGCCTGATATCTACAACGACTGGATGCTAGTACATGCCAACTATACAAAAAGTTCATGTCAAACGTTTAATTTGTTTGATTTGGATGGCAATAAATGGATAAAAGGACCAGTATTACCTAGTTATAACTCAGGTGCTTGTATTCAATTTGCGTCCCGTAGTCAATGTCAATTTTTGATGTGGACACCAGTAAACGACTCTGTAAAAAGTGACATTGATCTTACGCCCACTACCATTGAAGAGTCAGGAGCCGTTGATAATAAAAATCAATCAACGTATATTCAGTGGGAGTTACATGGCACTCAAGAAGGCCAAACTCAGTGCAAGAAAACGCTATCTGGTCAATTTACTGTTTTAAAATTTCCAGGCTGCAACATTAAAGCACAAATGTATACAACCAACCTTTGTCTAGTCGTTGTATATCATACATTTAATTTTTTTTCTCAAAATCTACTATTAATGTTTGCACTTGGATCATTTGGTGAAAATGATTCGACACAAACATTATTCGACACGATAGATTATAGCCAATCGATGCCAATCAGTAGTTCCGCCCAAGGACGTATTCTATGGAGCCGGCCCATAAATGATGATGTAATTACGGGTTTATACAGCAAGAAGTTGGTTACTGTTCAAATTTTTAATGAAATCGAAGTGCTCAATGCTCAAGATGGAACTCTATTGCGCTCAATTACTTGCCCATCCCACGTAAATTTTACACCATTCCTTGGGTCATTATGCGCGATGGTTGATAAACAAAATGGACCAAGTTGGTTTGTTGACATGCATACTGGTTGTACTTACAAGGGACCAGCATGTCTTATTAGAAGAAAGAAGGAGGACGCCAAAGAAAATAGACTTTCACGCTCCATTAATGCAGTGCCAGCACCATGTTCATTTTCTGGTATACAGGTTGGGAGTCTTGAGTGCCATACTTCAAGTTCCATTATTGGCCGAATCAACGTAGATTCCGAAGTTTCGTACGAAGTACATAGTCTATAAATAAAATTTATTTTTATTTTTATAAACAATTCATTAATAAGTTATTAAACATTTAATAACATCCAATCTATTGAACATGATGATGGGTGGAGTGACATTAATCGTCAAACACTCATCATTGTAGATTTATTATTAGTATGCATATATCCACCATTTACTTATATCGCTCCCATTCTGTATCATTTCTTGCTCGCATAGTCTTGCTCTATTCAAAACTATTTTTATTTTGTTTTAGCTTTATTATTAATAAATTTCAACTCATTCAATTCATTCATTTAGCAAGCTATATGTAATTAAAACATATAACAATAGAATGTATCCAGTATAGTATAGAATAATACATAGCATTATAGATGTATATTGTTAACGATACAAGAAAATAGAATATATATATGCATACTAAATAATAAATCTGTAATGATGAGTATTGATAATTAATGTCATTTATCACCCAGTTCCATGTTCAATAGAACAATTGTTTAATTTGATTGCGCAAATATTATAAATCTTTATAAAAGGTATTGTTTTATTCTCAAATCAAACTACAAAATACTCATCACTTTAGCAAAAATGTAAGTTGATGTATTATGGATATCGTGAATATTGGTCCACTACATTCTCTTAGTATTATCAAGCTATATACTTGATACCAATACAAATTTGCTATTACTGATGGTGCTGATGATTGCCATCTTTGACTTTGCTATCATTGTTGTTGATATCATCGATATCGTCATTGTTGTGCGTATCATTAGGATAAATCTGTGGTGTAGCCGGCAAAGGGATATGCATCGCCACCGATTGTAAATCCGTAGTAGTCTGATTTGCATAGCTTGAGTCAACATCAACCATGCTGACCGAAGCAGTAGCAAGATTAATTCGTCGGGCAACTGTTAGACCGCGAGGCATGCTACCCTCTGAACCTGACATAAAATAAGCATCTGATGTAGGACGTGATGACTCGTAGGACATTGTAGTAGCAAGAGTCATAACACTATCACGGACTGTATTATTCTCTCTTAGGCCAATGCCATTATTTTGATTGGCCTCTTCAATCGCTAATTGCTCCATTAATCTTTGAGCATCAAATGAACTAACTGATTGTGGTCGCGGCATAACTAATATTGGTTCATTAGCAATTGTTTTTGTGGTCATCAGACCCATTGATGATCTTCTCTGCTGTAGCATATTGGAAGAGGTTGGCGCTGATGCTGATGCTACTGTTGCTGCCGCAGTTGCCGCTTCTGCGGCCGCATAATTCGAATATTTAGGTGTGCCTAGGGATGTTTGCGGCGAAGAATCACGTTGTATATCCCTTGATACATTAAGTATACCAATCAAATCCGAATTATCGTTTGCTGTTGTAGATGCGGTCGCTTGTCCTAATACAAGAGCATCAGGCAAGGCAGATGATCTAATTGGAGAGGGTGGGCTTAGAGTTGCAATAAGAGCGCTGCCAAGTGATGTATTTCCGCGTGTATTGCTGGTGTTAAGTACTGATCTTCGGGTGCGTGTCTGTTGCTCGGCCGACATTAGTTCGTTAAGCTTATCGGATAATGGGCCGTCGTCGTCGGAGAATGCATATGAGCCATGGAATGACTGGCTATCATCTTCTTCAATAAACTGCATAGTGTTACCCGCTGTTGTTAATTGCGTTTGCCAGCTTGTGTTTCCACTTTGATCATGTTGATAAACAACGCCCATAGCTGCAGCTGCAGTAGCTGGATTACGGAAATTGGCAAGAGATTGCCGTGGTGGGCGCACTTGCTCTGGATCATCCTCTGACCAGATTGAGCTGCTCTCCCACATTTCATTCTCATTGCTATAATCAGAACGTACACCGAGTGTGTTTGTTCGATCGATGCGGTTACGTATAGAGTGTGATCGCTTAACGCTAGTCTCACGGCTTAGTTGTCGGCTTGTTTGTGCTTCAAGCTGTAGTCCACTAGTGTTATGGAACTGATCGCTAGTTGGAATGGGAGCAATAGGGGTCGATGAGTTTACAGGCCGTGGCACATGTGCCGGCCAGTTGGCTGGAATCTGGGGTGGAATACCCCATGCATCGGCACCACCTTGCGAGGTAGTTACGGAAAATGGTGTTGATGTTATAGTCATTGGGCTTTGGTTAGCTTGATTGTTCGTCGTATTGAGTGCAGTAATATGAGATGGGCTTCTTATTGGCGAGGGATTACGTCGAACCAAGCTGCTAGCACGTAAGGGAGGACTGCGAAGAACATTGTTACCATGTATGTTTGATGAGGCACGTGTCTGTAAACGGCGAGCTGTTAGCAGTTGTTGCATCTCTCGCCGTCTCCGTACGTAGAGCACCATTGCTACACCGAGGACCGCCAATACGACCATCGATACCGTAATACTAATCAGTATAGGGGTATTAGTGCCTCCTCCCTTGCTATTATCAGTTTCCGAATTCGTATTATTTGTTGGCCCGGGGTCAACGAAAGAAGTCGTCGGTGTAGCAGCTGACTGTTGTGCCTTTGCCAGTGGGACTACAATAGCCAAATCATTATGAATGGCTTTTGAGTTTGGTTCCGGTACGCTAATACCACCTAGTATAGGTGAATTGCCATTATTTTGGCCAGATGGATTTGGAGCATCAGATCCAGGTCCTACACCGGTAGGAGTGGGTTCCACTTCCATACTATAATCAAATCAATAGTATTACTATTGACGATGGAAATATGCGCAATTGGTATTGTATAAATGATAGCAGTGAGTTATACAGCTCAATTGGAGTTACACGCCAAATGATAAGCTATCAATGACAATAAAACAGTTGGAAGATACAAAATGTAGATGAAATCAAATGCTAAAATGGCGAATGGCCACGTCGATGTTGCGAAAATCGATTGATGGCAAGTAAGACTTGTGTAAACAAATAACGTGTAGTTATCTTTTTCTTTCTTTTGTCAAAAATGAATGGATGCAGTAAATGAAGGAAATGCTATAAGAGAATGCTAGAATAGATAGAAATATGCAGATAGAAATGCCAATATGCTATGCTATAGTCAATGTAGATGGTGAACCTATGTACGCGGATATGTACCAGTGCAGCCGTGTGGCGTCAAGTTTGTAAACAATGCTATAAAGATACAACTGGACATGCAACAACTTGAACACACAGCAAGCAGGCAAGCAAATATTAACACCAATGCAAAAATGCGTAAAGACAAAAGAAAGAGAGAAAGAAAGGCAATGGGCGGTGGGAGATACAACGCCATCGATTCTATAAAGATAGCGCCATAGTCCTTTGTTCTTTTTCCATAAAGCCATTGTACGACCATAGTCGCCAATCCACATGATCGATAAATATAGTTGGTTGATTGATTGTGCGAATGGATAAAACTGGCCTTTTCTCCAATGGAGCCCAATACAAACACAGCTTATCTATATGAGGAATGCTATGACGTTTAAGTGGGGGGAAGACAAGAGCAAAGGCGTATGTATACGCATTATTATTTGCATATCACTTTTCTTCTTATAAGCTAGTTTCTGGTTTTAAGTTCAATAAGCGTTTACTATTATGTTTCTTTTATGCACTAGCATCTGTTATTGCCATATTTGGTAAATATAATTATCTAAATCTTCACACACTGAATAATCGTAATAAATACTTTAATGATTCATACAATCGATACAACTCCCTTGCATCACTTGTCAGTGGCTGCATTGCCCTCATTTCATTTCACCATATAATGCAATTATCATGACATCCATATAACATAGTAGATATAAACAAAACAAGTCTAAAGTACTATTCAGCGTTTATAGAGTGGTGTAATGTATTTATTATCATAAGCGTGTCTGTTAATAGGATCGGCAATGGACATTGTCTTATTGCTAGTATAACAGCACCATCGATTTGAAAGCAGAATGACCAAAACAATAGCTGAATCTTGATGTATGATAAACTATACGATGTAGTTGTCAAACAATCTTGTCGTCTACCGAATGTACACCTAAATATACTGCAATAATAACTACAGCTACAACTTACCCGGTTTGCTAATTATTCTATGTATGTCAATATATAAATGATTAGCTCTGTATAAAACTGAATTGAATAGCCAATTTATATTTTAGCTTACACTCTATTCATCGCTATTGAGGAATAATGCTAGTTTTGTCATACAACTTACCATCTACAATAATAATTAACCAATAGCATACATGAGTGTTATGCTATTAGTTTGTCATGCAACTTACTATCTATGATAGTCATTAGTTATTATCATATATAAGTAATAAAAATCAATATTGCAATGTATATTTAAAACTAGGACTTACCGTCTATTGAATTTAATTTGCTATGTTTATAAAAATAAACGATAATCAGTTCAATGCAGTGCTGGCAAAGGCTGTTCTAGTGGTCATAAAATATAAAATATAATCACAACATGCCACAGCAAACCATGACTGGCATGGCAGTTGTCACAATTGCATTGGACACGAACACCAATAGAAGGTGTAGATGGTAGCAATAGAAAACTTCATGGTAATATAAATTTGTTAGAATAAGCAGGTGTATCAAAAGTAGGGGATATATAATAGATAGCTGTGTAGAAAGAGCTGTGTGTGTGTGTGTGTAAAAAAAGAGAAAGAGTTCAAGTGTGATAGTGGTTGTGAATTGGTAAGCACTATTTAAGTTCATGACAATGATGTGAGTGCCGTTTAGTCCAGATAGTGCGTTATGTATACCGCATGCATCAATATAACTATTGCTGTATTATGCATTGAATGGGTATGCATCAAAAACAAAATATGCAAACAACACATGTGGATATGATTTACACCAATTAAAATGCTTCTATTAAATGCTATGCGACGCGTGTTGGCTTGCAAAGTAAAGTTCTAAATTATCATAATCTGTGCTCAGTAAAATCTGTTTTCATTCATGCAAATGCGGTGATGGTAAAAATCAAGCGAAATGTGCCTAGTCTAAAAGCTCCAATCAATCTAAATTTCGCTGTTATCCAAAGGAGCTTCATTGGCTTTTTAAAATAGTGATGCTATTTGAATGTTTATTGCGTGCATAGCAAACCACACAATTAAACTAAAATCGACTTTCCATTAGAATGTCACTTTAGCTTTATTTATGTCATTAATAAACTAGTAATAGTATCACTTATATGTTATTAAAGATTTTTGCTATAGAATTATTATAGTTGACCAGTAATAGTTTAATCATATTTCTTTTGGCAATAAATAGTCTATCTATTATCTTTTTATTTAGCTAATCGCTTGCTTTTTACTAGCACATTATTAATGACTTAATATAAACATTGTTAAACTACATCAAGTTGCTAATAGACTGTTTGATATCAGCATAATATAAAAAAAGCAGATTAATGATATAGTTGTTGAAGTAGCTGGCGTTGGTATAGTTTTATTAAATGTAAATAATTGTGCTATGCTGTTATTGTTTTTAAAGCTTTGCATTAATTTATAATGACAATAGTATTAATACTAATATTACTATTGATTAAAGTTTCTGCTTCATTTCATTTGTGCAACAAGAACATAAACTTTTAAATAACCAGACTATTTACAAATTATAAGTCTTATTCATTATTTAAAACAAATAAGCACATTTTAAATAAACAATGGCTGGCTAGACAATAATCTAGTAATTCTATTGATTCATGGCCATTAAAGTCGCGGTAAAGCATGATCTATAGTCTCCTTTATAGTAGTATCTTTAACTCCGATAAAGCAGTTTTAAATATTTCAAAAAGCGCCGTTTTTATTTCATAACTATTAGCCAAGCAAGATACAATACATCAGCAAGTAATTTCTGTTTATAATCTATAGCAATCATCAATAAAAGAAATTTTAATTGGCAGCTATCAAATAGCGGTTAAACATACTTTAATAAAACCTTTTCTTCAATAAGGTGGAACTGACTGATTGAGGCAGCAAAGTACTTTTTGTTTCACTCACTCACTTAATAACATCCACTTAGCACACACTATTCATTCATCCACACACGTTCATTACACTTGGGCACCCAGCACACCCGTATAACACGCACACACACACACACACAACTTTCTCGTATTTCTTGGCCTTTAAGCTATTACACACTTTTCTCTCCTTTCAAATTGACCTATACTTCATCTGTGCTTTTCTGGCAATTCACCTACTTTGTCGCCTATTTATTTCGCTACAAACGGGTAGACGTAGCCTCGTGGAGTTGACTTGCCAAGTAAATAACAAAGCAAGGTTACGCCTTCCTAGTAAAGAGTCTAGTGTGAAGTAGTCCTTTTCTATTTCTTAGGATATCTTTTTCATTGTCGTCTCTCTGTTTCTCTCTCTCTCGTTCGCCAACTACTCAGTCGTTTCTATATCACAGCGACGTATACCGCCAATACAACCGATACAAGTGTGCGTGTGTGCGTGTGTGTTTGTTTTCGTGTCTTCCTTTGTTGTTGTTCTTTATTGACACAGCTCGCGGTTTGTCCTCCGCTAGCTATTTATTCGCCTAAAGGAGATTCCACATTTATCATCTCGTTTTCCTTTGTTGCATAAGTATTGATACTTTGAACAAACACTCGTTATCTAGACTATTGGATGGTTATACCGGGCGGTACTGGCACCAGTATTAGTCTCCAGTGCAGTTATAGCTATTGTGCTAAACTCTCCTACCTTCAGCCATAGTCAACGAAAATAACCGTGTTTATCAAATAATTATTTGGTAAGTAGTCTTTGTATTACAGAATACATACCTGCCTATATATATATAAACATATATATCCTGACGGGTACATATCTTGGCCTATTATTATCAATGTTATTCATTTTACCTAATGGCTAGTGTTATAATTAATGAATAATATAGTTTATTATTGAACAAATGATCAATAGTAAATAATATTTATTTAACTTTTACAACATTTGTTAATCAGCACATTTACTGCTTATACTCCTTTATTTAGAACAATTTGCTGTTATTTCGACGCACCAACAATTAATATCTATTGTTTACAGCGCCAGTAATTGTACGTATCCATAGATACACATAATAGATAATATTAATTCTATCGATACTTAATCTAGGTGTTCCATTACCACTATTACTACTACCACAATTGTTATCATTAGTATTGCAGTTATACGACATTTCCATATCCAGTGCCTCAATTCTTGCACGTCATTGAATGATTGTGCGCGGTATGGATGATCCATCAGTCAATAACGTGACGGTCATTGCTTCAGGTCCAGATGAGCCATTGACCCGTACACCATCATTGCCGGCCAGTCCAAGCAATTCATTACGCTTTGCCCGTCCACCACGGCCTAATTCGAGAGGCAATCGACGACATAGTCTTGTAGGGGTATTCCCATCTGCTACCGATGCTGTGATAACCACTGCAGCAGAGTCCACTCCTGTTATGCAACGTAGTGCATCTCATGCTCCATTCTCGAATAATGAACATACAATTGAAGGCAACGAGTCTACAGGTCGTCCTCGCCGTCCCATGTCATACCATGCTGGATTCCAACGCAACCTATTTTCACAAGAGTCAAATCAACGTTTGATGGCTGTGACTGAATCCGCTGCATTAATGACTACTGTAAAAGAAATCACTATGACTGAAACGGAGGATATTGATATGAGTTTGCCAGTATCTAAAGCAGAACCCAATATCATTCCAGATATCGATACAGAATCCATGGAAAGTAATGTTGTCAAAGAAGACTGTCCATCTTTAGAAGAGACACCCGATGCATCTTATAGTATTATAAGTGATGACACACCATCATTTGCGGCTATGATGGCCGATATGATTGCCTATCCGACTGTATCACCATTATTACCCGTAGTATCACCGTCTAATGGACTTTCCATGCTTGTTGATGCCACCTACGAAGAAACAACTACTGTGGAAGAAACAACTACTGTGGAAGAAACAACTACTGAACAAACAACCAACGTAGAAGAGATAGCTGATAAACAAATAGTTACTGAATCAGTAGTAACAAGGGAATCAATGGTTGAATCAAGCGATACTACTGAACAAGTAACGACTAGTACAACAGAAATTGGAACAGCCAATGATATTCAAGATGATGACGAATCTGATCTAAGAATTACTTATGATAATACTGAACTACAAGATAGTATTATTGATGGACTGGCTATTAACGCTACAGACAATACTATTGTGACCACTATAACCGATACTACTATAAAAGAGGTATTTAGCGATATGGATCCCGATGAAGATGACAGTGATAGCAATGCTGAAGTACCCTCTGTCATTGGTATGCTATCACCAGAACGTGTACGTGATTCAGTCATCCTTCAAGCTGAAAAGAGTCCCCAATTACTGGCATTACGTAATATCGATGATATCGATGATATCGATCCATTATCTGGCAGCCATGATGGCGACAGTAATAACAGTGGAAGTAATAGCGATGAAGATATGGCTGCATTATCACTTCCCGGTGTATTAAATCCAGCCAATCTAGTAGTTGATGAAGCCATGCCACCCAAATCACCTCTACTCGGCAATGCTGATCATGATCATGAACACACCACGATTGAACAAGCATTGATATCACCTATCGAGTGTTTACCATCTAGTGCGTTTATTGAGAATAGAGAAATACTCGATGCCATGACAGACACATCAGTACAGCCACCAGTAGATGGCGAAGTGTCCATGTTGTCCACATCTGCATTGAGTACTGGATTTCCTATTGCACCAGGTAGTCCAGCGGTTGTTCCTACTGAAATGATATCAACAATGAGTGGTATGTCAGATGGACATGATCATACACTTATTGGTGAAGGCCATGGATCACCCTTAGTCTATACAACAGCAGGACCGGCCAATGGAGAACGACAAATACTCATTGCTCGTCTATGTTCACTTGGACATTCTGAAGGAGCGGCTAACGATGCATTAGATGCACTACCTAGTGGTAACTTTGATGAGCTACTATTATGGATCTCACGTCGTCGATTAGCTATTCTTAAAAGCGATGCTGAAGAAGAGAAACGACTACGACGACTTGAAGAGGTGGGACGGGCAGGTGGCAGTGTAAATGGCAGTAGCAGTGTTGGTGGCAGTAATGGTACTACCAGTGTTACTAGTCTTCGGGGCCCATCACATCATCTATCTGGACTGGGAGTCAGTGGTCGATTAAGCGATGCTGATTCAGAGGATTCAACGATACTGTTACCAGATGTACAGTTAATCGATCGTACTACCATTTGTGATCCATTACATCGACCACCCGATTCACGTACAACGCCCAGACCACGTTCTATCCTGAAACCACCACCGAGTAAAATGAATAAAGAGGGTAGAATGGAAGTGGCAAAGGATTTACTTAAAGATACGACAGTTGCTTCATTATGGCAACGATCACGTGTATGGTTTTCATTACCGACCCGTACATCATCAGCATCGACCATGGGTGGATCAGGTGGAATGGGACGTAAAGAGGCGTTCCATCAACGTCAAGGCGGATCATTACGGACTAAACCATCGCCGTATTCCGCCTATTTACCAGCACCGCCTTCACCGTCACTATCGGTTGAGAGTGATGAATTGCCTATTCGTCAGTTAAAACAAGTTCGTTTCCCGGTACAAGCAATGGCCATTAAGTATTTATATGTTGCTGAACGACCCATTCAACCTGGGCTTCGTTTAGATGAGCATGGTCGTACCGAAGATGGCCAATTACTAGATGGTAAGTTATATATATATATTACTATAATAGTTATACTAATATATACATATATATATGTATTTATATATAGCGAATGGACATGCTCAGCTACTTAGTCATCAGAATAATCAAGGTGTCTATGATAGTTTAGAGGCATTGGCTAGTAATACACAATTATCCGGTGTTGATCATCCACCGGGTCTGGTATCATTGGCCGGAGGAGAACAGGTGAATGGATCAAGATCGAGTGGACATGCATCGACATTACATCCTGCTACTAAAAGTGAAGCACAAGCAGGCATTACTATAGATGCCGCATTGGCAGCCGGTGCACCACGGGACATCAATGATGATTCGCCTATTACACCAATTGAAGAAGCACGTCTACATTCAGCACGTGAGCTATCGGTCTATTATCGTCGAGCTTGTCAAGCCCGTCATGAACGGCCTATTGATTCGGTATTACAGCAACTTAGAGTAAGTACTGTAATTAATGTATTAAATTTAAGTTGTAATCGTGTTTATTATTAGCGGGCAAGTGAACGAGCCGAACCATTAACCACCCTATCATTGACGGGTAAGTCATCTAATAATCGTATTGTTGTTGTTGTTTAATATTTACATATGATTAGGTATTTATTGGAACGGCGAGCGGCTGATGCATTATCAGATATGCTTATACTTCGTTCAGGTCTACAGCGACTTGAACTTAATGACTGTTCTCTCGTTAATGATGCGTTGAAATCAATTCTACATAGTCTATTACTAGTAGATGAATTACAAGAGCTTAGTTTATGTCGCAATAAGCGTATTAGTGCAGACGGATTTAAATATATTGCTATTTATACGCGAAAGGTAATAGAGATAGAATAGAAATAGAAGTATTTATTAATATTTATTAATTTATAGGCTAAACATCTTCGTTTACTTGATTTGTCGGGTTGTCGACCTGACAAACGAGGTTGTCGTTACTTGTCTCACGCTCTTGCCTCTAGCAGTGTTATGATGTTACGTAGCGCTTTACGTACACTTTATTTAAATGATTGTAATCTACGATCAACACTATTAGAAGTTCTTGGTAAGTAATTGATAGATTCTACGCTATATATTGCGTATACTTATGTATGATTTATGTTAGTGCCATCGATTCGTCGGTCTAATGTTACCGAATTGAGTATGACGCATAATCGATTTGGTCCTAATGGTGCAATATGGGTAGCGGCCTTACTGGATGCCGATTGGCTTCCATCTGAAGAGAGTAATGGACTATTTGCGGTATTGAAAG
>JAHLTZ010000173.1:0-19591 GCA_025786725.1 Syncephalis fuscata
ATCTGTTGTTGAAGAGACGGATGGAAGAGAGCGAATATGTGCTCGGTAGTATAATGTAATGTCACCGCCAGATTTCCATACAAATGCCCGTACTGTAGCTAGTGTCATTGTAGGTGGTAGAATCTAAATTATATATATACATTAATATTTATAAACAATTATATTCATATACTTGCCTTTTCTTTGCACAGTAATTCTAGCCATGCTTCAGGCTTTTGATGATGGTTATTACTGTTATTGTTATTGTTGTTATTGGCATCATCATTAGAGTTGGCTTTACTATCTCGACAATCTGTTGAACGTGATACTGGCTCATCAGGTGTATCAACTTGATTTGATTGATCTGTTGCCAAATCTGGCAGTTCCAATCGATCCAATATATAGGAGAGTACTTTACGTATACGTAATGCTCGATTCGCCGTTAATCGAACCGAACTATTATTAAGTAATAAGTAAATAGTCTATTCATTAATATTGCTTTGTATTAATCTTACCCCTTGGATAGATCGGGTAAACCAGAATCTGGATAGGGCATTAGTACAAAACTAAGTCGAACAGGCTCTCGAGGCGGTATTGCATTCTAGTTTATTCACTTGTCGTTAGTCATCAATACTTTATAATAGTAACATTTAAGTTTACTTGGAATAAAAAGTCCATTAACCAATTGGGCAACGTAGCCTCTAGTGTCATATTATCCGCAGATGTATCACCAAGTTGAGCACGGTAAATATCTGAAGACCCACTGGCTTCTTGTGATTCTTCAATAACTGCTACAGTCACTTCATTGGGCAGTTGTAGTTTAGGCGTATCCGGCCCATAGGGCATGCCATTGGCCAATGTATCCGCTGATAAAGGTGGGCGTCGTCGAACAATAGAAGATGACGATGAAGGTTGATTCACCATAGTAGATCCAGTGACCGTGGTTGTATCCCTCAAATGTGACGATGTTGTATGAGAACGTGTAGGTGAATTTAAATCTTCAGAATAAACAGTTGTATTGGCACTAGGTAGAACTGATGAGGATGATGGCTGTTGTTCTGTATCTAATTGAGATGAAGCCGGTAATGAAGTCGATACAGTTAATCCACTATTCGTTTTACTATTCTTATCACTTGATCCAATAGCTAAAGCTGCTTGTTGACGAGAATTTGGTCGTTTAATTGAAAAGCTTTTTAATCTACGCATAAATCCACTACCACCACTACCACCATTATTGTTGTTATTGTTATTATTGTTATTATTGTTGTTATTGTTACTATTATTCTTTTCAGTAGAAAAAGTGGGTGGTGGTGGTCGAATAGAAGTAGTTGGAGTTGCATTGGCCGCTGCTTCTGCCGCTACAAATGGATCATTGTAATTCTTTCTTAATGGCTGACCTACTGGTTCAGTATAAGAGCGTAAATTAGCTGATAACATAGTTGGTGGCTTGGATGACATAGTTGTATTATTCGTATGATTAGCATCAGTTATAGTAGTCGTAGTAGTCGTATTGGTAGTGGTAGTAGATGTAGTATTCAATGTTTTCGATACTACCTCTTTTTTAACACTAAAGTAGTCTTCACCCACTGATGCACGATGTACATTCTCGGGTCGACGTGGTTCCCCGAGAAACTGGCCCCTTTAATCATGGTATGAGTTGGTGAAGAAGGACTGCTTGGTGGACTGGCCATTATGGTGGGTGGTAATTCAGGCGATGTAGTACAGCTAGGTGGTGCAGAAAATACATGTGGATTTGGGTGAGTTAATTTAGTAGGTGAAGATGGTATGAATTGTGGTGCAGATATAGTCATTGTAATGGCACTTGTAGTTGATGTTGGTGGTATCGGTGTTACTACCAAAGGAGTATCAATATCTAAAGGTGTTGAAGATGAATTGACTTCAGTGGTGTCAAGTGATGTGTTTTCTTGATCTTGGGTCTGTTTATTTGTACTTTCTATTTGTTGTTCTACCAATGGAGAAACTGATTCAGAAAGTACTTTTTCATCTTCAATTAACTCTTGTAAATAGGCATCGGCAAATCTGGAGAATAGTCCACGTAATATCCATTTTCCAAGATTAACTAATCAATAATTGTTTATATTAGATATCATTCTACAGTCTAATATCTACGAGTATTTACCACGTTGTTCCTCCAAACGATCACTAGGAAGGGCATCTGGTGGTAGATTCAACTCATCTGCGTACACTTCTGCATCAAAGCATCGTCGTTCATCCAGTGTTACGGTTAATGACTAAATTAAAAGTAAGCTATATCCCGCCAGTATATAATTGTATGTATATCAACTTACGCCAATCCTCGTATCAACTGAACACCAAGTAGGAACTGAAATCTCTGTATTTATCTTATCTAAACATTGTTCAAATGGCTGTTCACCAAATGACTTGACACAAATACACTACAATGGAATAAGTATAGTTATTACTATTTAGTGGATCAATTACCCTTATAATATCCCATAATAAGACTTCACCGGCTGTGTTTTCCGTAAGTACCATACGACGATCATTAAGTATATGATATTTGATTAACCCTCGTTTGCCTATATAATTCATGATTAGTGTTACATTTATAATAGTTTATATTATAGTTATATTATAGTTATATTTACCATAGACAATAGTTTCAGGCATACTACGTAGTGGATGGGTAAAATTGCAATCGCTACCAAGTGATACTTGATCGTGAATAATATGATTATTTTCATTCTTTAATAAAGTGGCTGGTGCCGTCTCTTCTAACGATGTAACATCTTCCATGTCAAAGGTAAGTGAGGCATCAAGTGAAGCTTTAGTGTAGGATGCTTCTTCATGAGAAATATCTTTCTATTGTTACATTCAATCTATTAATTAATTATGTACAAATATTAAAAACACTTGCCCAACAATGCAAATCAGAACTTGTGGTAGCGGTCCACAAATAACGCTCTTCACACCCAACAAGCTAATTAATTATATAATTAATATTTTATATGTTATATGTTATATGTTATATGTTATAACTAGTACCTTGTTAATACCGATGTTTCTCGTAAAACAGGCACTACAAGAGCCTCTGTATCATCACTATCTAACCAGTGTTTAGTAACTAGACCATCTTTACTGCCTGCATAAAAACACCGCAGATGTGGATCTTCACTTAAAAGTGACCAAATAGATTCATTATCCCGTGAATTGTAAGTGGCCACACATCGACCAGCTACTAATGACCATAGTTTAATGGTTGCATCCGATGACGTAGATAGTGCCTAATAAGCAGTATTGTATTACTACAAATTAATAGTAAACAATATCGACAACTACTTACGGTTCGTCCATCATCACTAATTAACAAAGCACGAACCAATTCGTATGGCCTGCCAAAACGGCAATTCGTCGACCAGAACGAGGATCCCAAACACGAATAAGCTAATTAATATAACATTAGTGTCAATATCAATCTATTATAGTGTTCATCTAATTGATTCCATTATATTGTTACCTTATCAGGTGCACCCGCCATTAATAACTGGCCATAAGCATCACATGCCAAAGCATAGACAGATGCCGCTTCAGATTCTTCATTAAATGAAACTAAATAATATTAAATAGTTAGTGATCTATTCTAACAATGCTTATTCACATATATATATATATTTACCAATAGGCTGATGAAAAGGACGTGTCTCTCCCAAATCCCATACGCAAACCTGTCGATCAAGTCCACCGCTTGCCACCCAGCCTGCATGGCGTGGATAGGCCAGCGCCCGCACATAGTCGCGGTGAATAGCAATGGTCCGTGTATGGCGCCCAGTAGTGTCAATATCCGGTTGCCATAGTTTTACCGTTCGGTCCGATGATGCACTTACAACTAAGTGTATAATCAGTATTGTCGTCACAGTAACTATTTATGTTGTTTACATCATTATTGTGTTATAATTACTTACCCGAGGCGCCTTGATGACAAACAACAACATCATTAACCCAATCAGTATGGTGTTGACTAGTAGCATATAATTTTGCCGACTATTCTTTTATATTAATAACTATACAATTTACCATGGATGGCTATCACTTACTTGTAGTGTTTCAGCAGCCATTGAATTACGTTTAGATGCCATGGAGTTTCTCTTTAGTGCTGAGTCATCCATGGCATCTGTTGTGATAGATGCACTTGTCATATCCGCCGTGTTTCTATGGCGTTCAAGGTTCCAAGCCGCGACTACACCATCTCTCCCCGCCGTATAGAGTCGTGCTGTTTCTAAGTTGCTCGTTTCATTTAGGTGCGATTCCAATTTTTTCGTCTCGCCTCCACTATCGCTACCTTCTAGCGCTAAATCTGATCTATCAAGGCAGGAGCTGTATAATGCTAGTGCATTAATCCCTAGCGAATGACCAACGCCATGACTCGTTTTGTCGGAAACACCAAGTGTCTTTCCGAAAGCAGGGTTAGTCTCGCCTACTGTGGCTGAATCGCAATGAGGAATGACGTAGTTAATGCGACGTCTAGCTTGTCGTCGCTGCATAGTGGATCAGTAAGTTCATGTGTGGATAGAAAGAAGCAAGAAATACCGCAGATACAAGCTATGCTTATCGGTGGTTACAAATAAAGAATAAGCAATATCTTGTACAAATAGAATATAGGTGTAGTAGATGTTGAATTCAAAGCAATAGAACAAGTAACTAAAAGGGTATTAGTAGGATGGTGTCCTTTGTTTTATTATAGTGTTGCTTCTCATTATGGAATATTGCCCATGTACAGGGACGACAGAGATATTCAGTTAGTTACTGTTTTGTGATATGCGTGGGCAAATAGTTGATATTGCTGCAGTAGCAACATTGTTACAAGGCCATGCTTTAAACATGATTATGCAAGAGACTAGCCGTGTAATAAGCTATTATTTTACATCTAGGTTAATAGATAGTATTACAGTTGACAAATACAAAATAAAGCTTATTTTTACGTTATGGCCTATTCATCACTAGACTTGTCCTACATATATCGTGTCTTTGGTTTGTGCTATTTAATTTACTTTTTATTTATATTAAAAGAGAATAACAGTTTTGTATAGGGAAAGGCTAGGCGATTACAAAATGATATATAATATAATGGATATACAATGTTGAAGCTGCAGTGTTTATAACGTAATAACTAGACCGAGTGAAGTATGTTGGAATATAAAAAACTAGAATATATCTAGTATATCATAAAATAGTATATAGTAATATGGAATAAAATGAGAATAATTTATATAAATAGATCATATAAATACTGGATAATAAATGGCTATTAACGTATTTAATAACATTAGTATAAACATATTCAAATTAAATATCGATAATAATATAAAATAATATTGTAATACAAAATAAGTGACTAAATAAAGTATTGTAGCAATGTACGTTTTATCTCTCCGTAAATTGCTTCTCTTCTAGGCTGAAATCTACTTTAATCTCCCAGGGCAGCAAATCTTTTTACGCAATCAATTGTAATGAATTAATTAGCTTAAATTGCGTTTAAATAATCATTTACAGTAAATATTAATGTAATATAATAACATTATCATTTTCATAAAATAGAATTAAATGTAACAGAACATTGTATCGCTAGCTGCTATTTTAAGCATTTAAGTAAATAATGTAACATAGTATTTGATTTCTTTGGATCATTTGAGGCCAATTATTATTGTTGGCCATGTGTAGAAAAATTGATAAAATATTAATAGAAACCATTGATCGCGATTCCATATCGTTTCGCAGCTGTTGTTGTTACTACGTACAGTGTGATTTCTTTGCGTCTGAATGGTCTCTTCTATTTTTTAATCTTCTACTGTTGCATTTTGGGCATATTTACGATTTAAGATACTCATTTATGGTGACAAGAAGGTAGGACGGCTAGCGTTTCTAATGTTCACCATTCTCTTGAGCATTCTTGCTATCAACTTGGTAGGCGTAATTACTTTGCTGACCATTAATAAAGCAAATGGCCTCCACCATATGCAATAATGATAGGTTGAGTGTCTTTACCAGGAAGATCTTGTGGCAACAGTTGTAACCAGAATATATGGCATGCCGTTGAGATTACTTGAACAGGTGTTGATGTAAATAAGAGAAATAAAGACTAAGAATTGAATAATGTTTTTTATTGCTGTTCAAATACGCATGCTATTTATATTGTCATATTTGGCATTATCAGATAATATATTACTGAATAGAACAATAAGATATTAATAGAAATCAGTGAAAGGAATAAATAAAAAATATAGGAGTCAAGGTAAAAATGACATGACCATATAAATATTATGCGCTCAATCCAATGTTTTGTTTTATTTTAATATGTAGCTATACAGCTTTTATTAATGATCAATAAATAAAATTAATCTGTCTTTCTATTGTTGCAATAATGTATAATATCAGCTGTTTACTCTGATAAATAATTAGATTAAGCTTTATAATAGTTGGCTTAATTGGTGGTCGTGTAAATGTGAGTATATAAGATGTTACAATGTGATTGTAAATATTTATCCGCACAAACAACCAGAATTATAATTATAGCGACAATAATAAGCTATTTAACTACTAAACACATTTAATTTCATTTACATTTCTCTGTTTTCTGTGTATTATCTTGGTTTAACGTTGTTGCTATTCTAGCTGCATCAGCAACAGCTAACTTTTGATAAATGTAGTTCAGCTTAGCATAGCTATAATGATTTGCCATAGGTTAAACCAGTAAACCTTTGAGATGTCAATTGTTTTTCTATTGGTTTCTGCTCTGACTTGTTCTTCTATATTCCATTTTGTTTAACTTGTCGGGATTGGTTTCAGAAATGTAAGCAGCACTTAGACCTTGTATGATCACCAATTGATTACATATCAATTGACATTATGCACTTAAAATTGCTGATATTTGACTAAAACTTTTTATTGTGTCTATTTTAGTGTCTGCATATTGTATTGCGCGTAGTTTAGCTGATGCAATTTAGTCTACAGCTGAAACTGATAAAATGACATGTTGGAATGGTCCATTGCTCAAAATGCTGTGATGCATCGTTCTACAAATAGTACTCATTGTATAATCAATTTCAGGTGATTTGGATTAACCGTCATTTGAATGATGGTGGTTGTACAACATGTGGCACAATATACCTGGGTGGTATGATGCATTTGTGAATTCAAAACAATGATTACCCCATAACAATGGGCATAGTGTCGAATGAAATGCACGCATGTACCAATCAATATACTTTATAATCTAAAATTACAGCTGACCTATGTATAGCAATAAAAACCTGTATAAAATACCAGTTTAATACATTAAGCTTGTTTTTGCATCAGTGCTGAGTGCTATTCTGTATGCAACAGATATTGAGGACTGAATCGGTAGAAATGGCGGCAAATACATCGTTATCGTTTTACAAAGCCAAACAATATACTTGTTTTTACCAAATAGTTAGATTGTGTAACAAAAATACAGGTTAGTATCTATTTTTAGCGTATATGCATTAAATTATAAACAGTATCACAGTAATCGTGCAAACGACTAACAGATTAAAGTAAAGACCGGGCAAGTTATGTGTTATTTTGTATGCATGCAGATATTGGGGCCCGAGTCATTCGGTGGAAGTAACAGGAAAAACACCATTATCGTTTTCACAAAACCAAACAATATACTTGTTTTTACCAAATAGTTAGATTGTGTAATAGAAAATACAGAACGGTGTACATATCTCTATCGCATATGCACTGCTCATTGGAATTGCCGTATAATTTGTGTAAATGCTGAGAAGATTGAAGTAAAAACCAGGCAGGTTGAAATCAAGGCCGAACAGGTTGAAATCAAAGCTAAGAAGCATACTATCACACTCCCAATCTATTAATATACACATATACCTTAAACCATTTTTGGGTTTGCTTTATTGGTTCATATTGTATATCAATGGTATACCTCGTGTGCTACAGTACACTGGCATCTCACTATAGCTGTAAGTTTAAATAGCTCACAAAATATACACAACCAACTGCAATATCATCATTACACTCTACTTCTTGCTAAACACACACTACTCCCCACTCTATACCAGCCACACTCTACTATCTCTTTTATTTGTTTGTCTTAACAAATCAATATTACCATGAAGCTTTCCATTATCGTCGTTTGCACCATTGTTGTGGCTATTGTGGCCGTTACAACCATAGTGGATGCTAATCCAGTCTTAGTTCGTCGTCTTGGTATGTTGCAATGACAATAAATATATAATATTATTATATTTACTAACAGTATTGCTAACTAATGACTATATTAGATTGTAAGTAATATTCTATATTCTTTTACTTTTATTTTGAAAATCTTGTACATTTCTACTATATATAATTGAGAATTTGCACTTCTTTTTAGTTTCTGCTAAATGTATAGAGTTTTTGAAATTGAATGGGCTGCCACATTTTTGTGTGAAGCCGAGTCCTATCAATCTTACACTGGGGCCGCTATATTAATTAATGCTCTGCCAAAGCTCTATTTAATATGGCCTTGGATGTATTGCTTGCCTATGACTCTACTGGCTTTGACCTTTGTTACAGAACTTCTTTAACAGTTGATGATACCTAATTACTAGCTATTGTTGTTTCACTTCTTCATGACTTTTCTTCTTGTCATACGCGTTTCTTTCACTTCTCAGTGTCTGCTTCGCATTTGCCCTTCTTCCTACTGATTTTAGTATGAGCTGGCTATCTGGAATCATTATACTTGTTTTTATTGACTATTATTGACTATATAAGTATCATTCTTATTATCTTATCTTATTTTCTTTGCTTTTTAAATACTGTTATTGTCTCTGACCGGGCTTTATTGTCTGACTCCATTTACGCTGCGCTGTACCCATTACCTTACTTTTTGGACTGTTGATTACAAACGCGCTTATATTTTTTGCACCTTCCTCTTCAGTTTTGGTTGATTTTTTGTAACTGTTATTCTCACGTCTTCCATTACCATATTAATCTCGTCATTGTTTCTGTTTTTTTTGTTCACTTGCCATCTCTACATCTTCCTCTTCTGCTGAAATTGCTCGTTCGCCTTTTAACAGCATCTACTCTCCCCAATCACTCGTCATCTCCATAATTCCTTTTTTTAATTGGCGATATTATTATATATTAACTAACCATATACTAATTATATACTGTGCTGTGTGTGCCAACGAATAAATATCAATAGCTGGTAGGTTGCATTACATATCAATAAATCATACACTAATTATGTACTATGTAATACACTTATCAATAACTTAATGTTAGAGCAATGTAAGTTGCATTGTGCATTAATTGATTGCTCACTAATAACATGCTATGCATTATTTTTATCAACAACTTAATGTTAATAGGCAGTAAGTAATGTTATATATTGATAATTTATAAACTAATTATATACCATGTATTGTGTGTATTAACAACTTAATACCATAGGGGGTAAGTTGTATTGTATATTAGCTAACTATACATTAATCTTATACCATGCACCGTGTATATCAATTACTTAATACTAATAGACTGTAAGTTTTATTATATATTAGCTGAGGATTGGCTAATTATATAATGTGTTGTGTGTATCAATAACTTAATAATAATAGGCAGTAAGTTGTATTGTATGTTACTGAGTTATGTATTAATTATATGCAATGTATTACGTACATCGATAACTTAATGCCATAGAGGGTAAGTTATTGTATATTAATTGAGCATTGGCTAATTATATATTGCGTTGTGTGTATCAATAACTTAATATCAATAGACGGTAAGTTGTATTGTATATAAACTAACTATTCACTGATTATTTTATGTATTGTGTGTATCAACAAATATTAATAGATTGTAGGTAGCACTATATATTAACCGGCTATTAGCTAATTATATAATGTGTTGTGTGTATCAATAATTTAATCCTAATAGGTGGTAAGTTGTATTGTATATTAAATAACTATACATTAATTATGCTATTTACTAATTATATCGATTATTTGATATTAATAGCCCGTAAGTAGTATTGTATATTAACTGAATATACATTAAGCATGCTACTTACTAATTATATCAATTATTTAATGTTAATAGTCCGTAAGTTATATCGTATATTATTTATTTATTAAAAACGCTTGTGAGCCCCCGCTGCGCATAATTAAAGAATTTGCGCTGCTTCCCACTATATCTGGACTTTTCCAAACTTTTAACGGGTGGACTGCCACGTTTTTGCGCAAAATCTGGTCCATATAGATTTCACACGAGGCCATCTTCTTTTAAATGGTGCTACACAGCACTATTCTCTTGAAGTTGGTCCCAATTGGGTTTTCCTCGGCTATTCTGGCCAAGGTCTTGTTTCCGGACCTACTTATTGGGTTCTGGTTTGCAATTTGTTAACTAGAGAAAACTAGGGGGGGATTTCCACTTAAGGATTGATTTAAACTGAGATTTGAGCCCAAAGCCTTCAGCTCGGGAGACGCTATCTTAGCTACTTTGAGCTAGCAACGTCCTCTTGTATTGTATATTAATTGACTAACTATGCTACTTATTGATTGTACCAATTATTGAATACTAATAGATTGTAAGTTGTATTGTATATTAACTAGCTATACATTAACTATAATATTTACTAATTATACTAATTATTTAATATTAATAGATCGTAAGTTACATTATATGTCAACTGAATATACATTAACTATACTATTTACTGATAATACTAATTATTTAATATTGATAGGTGGTAAGTTGTATTGTATATTAACTAACTATATATTAACTATGTTATTTACTGATAATACCAATTATTTAATATTAATAGGAAGTAAGCTACATTATATGTCAACTGAATATACATTAACTATGCTATTTATTGATTGCACTGATTATTTAATATTAATAGGTGGTAAGTTGTATTGTATATTAACTAAATATATATTAACTATGTTATTTAATAACCGTATCAATTGTTTAATATTGATAGTTGGTAAGTTGTATTGTATATTAATTGACTATACACTAACAATGATATTTGCCGATTGTGCCAATTATTTAATATTAATAGGACGTAAGTGATATGGTATATTAATTGGCTATACATTAATTATAATATTTATTGATTGTACCAACTATTTAACATAATAGAATGTAAGTTGTATTGTATACTAATTGACTATGCATTAACTTTGCTATTTACTAACTGTATCAATTATTTAATACAATAGGCAGTAAGTTGTATTGCATATTGACTGACTATGCACTAATCCCATGCTATTTACTATGTGTATCAATAATTTAATATTAATAGGGGGTAGGTGATATTGTATATTAGCTGGTTATTCACTAATTATATACCATGGATTGCGTATCAACAACTTAATATAGCAAATTGTAAGCTATATTTTATATTAATTAATTACTTAATAATCACATACTATTTGTTATTTATATCAACATTTTAATATTAATAGTGTGTAAGTAGTATTATACGGCGACTGATTATGCATTAATCACATGCTATGTACGGTATGCATCAACAACTTAATATAATAGGCAGTAAGTTATGTTGCGTATCGATTGAATATACATTAACTATATACCATATATTATGTATATCAACGAATTAATATTAATAGAGCGTAAGTTGTACTGTGTAATAATTGCTTATGCATTAATTATATACTATGTATTGTATCCATCAACAACTCAAAATTAGAGTATTGTAAGTTGTATCGTATATTAATTGATTACTCACTAATTGTATGTTATGCACCATGTGTATCAATGACTTAACATTAATAGGCGGTAAGTAGCATTGTATATTGATGGCTTATACATTAATTATATGGTATATAATATTTTTATTTGTAAATACAGAATAATCGATGGCTTCAAGACATTAGCATTGGTAGTGCAATTAAACCACTATTCCAATACACTTTAGGTATATATTTGGTGAAAAGCAAGACCATTTGACAATTACGCCGTCCAGTCTATTTATATATCAAGTTTTGGCCAATGCTCCGGTTTATCCAGTCTTTAATCAATGGAATCATTATTTTATCAACAGGCTTGCATTTAGTTGTTTCTATTCAACTGTGCAAGTTTATTGTAATAAACCTATGGTTCCATCTTAACTATATACAATCAAATTGCTATATCTATAACCATGTTCTATTTATATCCAATAATGGCAATTATTGATCAAATAGTTAAATCAACAAAAGACACGTATAATTATATCATGTAAGCTATAAGCATAGATTGATATAAATAGTAGCAAAGCTATTATTATCATATAGCCAAATAACATTATGCTGAAATTAGAATAAAGGCACTTTTTTAATAAAACAGGGCAATAAAGCATACAATATTGTAATATAAAATAAATAGACGAATCAAATACGTGAATAGTGATAGTGAAACTATACTGTATGCAACTAACCAAGCGTAATAAACAAAATAAATCAAAATCTACTAAATAATACAGTTAGCAATAAACTTTAGCTTTTATTAATATAGTTTCTACAATCTACAATATTAATGATATAGACAAATATATAGTATGTGTATACAAGATAGATATGTACAGTACAATAATAATGATAAATAAATAGCTTAATAGCCAATGACACTCAACAGCCAGTTTCATTTTCAATAACACGGATATTTCGTTTAAATGTGTGGCTATTATAGTTATTTAACTGTTAAATCACATTAAACAATCAATAATATGCTTAGTATTGTCAAAAAAGGTTATTTTATTTAGTTGCTAAAATATCATAAGATTTAATAAAAATCAAGTGGTTTAAATAATCCGTCATAACACCCTTTTAAGCTTCTTTAATCATATTCCACGAATTTTCTAAATTATGACATTGGAGCGACTACTGCGATGTTTAAAAATGAATGTTACGAGTAGATTGTTCTAGTTTGCCAATGATAAATGCCATGTTAACGATTTTATTTTGCATATCTTCACTCTTGCTTGATACATCAGCTAATTAGAGTTAATTAAAGCAATACTACTTTCGTGTAATTCGGAATTGTTTAATTGCTAAATATGATATCTGAAACACTCTGAATAAAATATTCTAATTTTATTTGTGATTAAATTCTAAATTTGAAAATATTTACTAATTAAATCATTTTTGTTTGCATTACACTTTATTTGTTTTAATAGTTATTTCATTATTAGTTTATATCTATTTAATAAAAACGTTTATTTCAACATTAACTACCAGTTTAATATCCTTAATATTAATTCTTGCAAAGCGTGCTCTTGTATTGTGTTTTTTAGTTATATCTGTTACAAGTATATTGTTGAAAGTCATTTGATACTAATAGTATTATTTATTAAATTGGTATTCAAATATTTGAATAAGCTACTACTTCTATTTCTTTTTCTCATTTAATTACTTGGTCAATGTTATATCATTTTATTACTGATATTGTAACAATACCATTCTTTTTTATCAAATCAAAAGCAGATCAAGCTTTGTAATAAGCAATAATAGCACTTGTTAAGCTATTGCAGTTGTTAGTGTATATTAAATAATCAATGTACTTAATACTTTTACTTGTGCATCTGTTGGTTTTACATTTGAAAATATAGCAATATTATTTACAATTGCCAACAAGCCTAAACTCGTCAACGGCAATCCTCAGCTTTTTAATACTGGTAAATGTAGATTTTTTAAATAGTTCAGTGGATACTGTGGTAGATTTTCTTAATAAAAGGAGTTAATATTTTAATGTTTTATTTCTCCTTATTTAAAATCGTAATTTATTATAGTAAGCTTTTTTAAAATTTAAAGCTCAAAAAGGGGCATTATTCAAAACTCTCTATTTTACCCTGCTTCCACTTTTTAATTCTTAAAGTAAAACTTGTTCCAATTGAAGTCGCACTGCTATACATAACAATCATATAATTTTTTTATTGAAATGCTATCAATAAATTGATTTAAACAAATAATGTAACATACCATTTAATTTTATGGAACATTCAAGGCTGATTATTGTTGTTGGCCATGTGTAGAAAGATTAATCGAATATTAATAAAAGTCATTAATCGCAATTTTATATTGTTTCGCAGTTATTATTGTTGTTACTACGTACATTGTGGTTTCTTTGCGTCTGAATGGTATCTTCTATTTTCTAATCTTCTACTGTTGCATTTTGGGCATATTTACGATTTAAGATACTCATCTATGATGACAAGAAGGTAGGATGGCTAGCGTTTCTAATGTTCACCATTCTCTTGAGCATTCTTGCTATCAACTTGGTAGGCGTAATTACTTTGCTGACCATTAATAAAGCAAATGGCCTCCACCATATGCAATAATGATAGGTTGAGTGTCTTTACCAGAAAGATCTTGTGGCGACAGTTGTAACCAGAATATATGGCATGCCGTTGAGATTACTTGAACAGGTGTTGATGTAAATAAGAGAAATAAAGACTAAGAATTGAATACTGTTTTTTATTGATGTTCAAATACGCATGCTATTTATATTGTCATATTTGGCATTATCAAATAATATATTACTGAATAGAACAATAAGATAGCAATAGGAAAAAAACGGTGAAATGAGTAAATAAAGATGTGGGAGTCAAAATACAGTAGAAACATTAAAGCCATTTAATACTAAAGTTGTTGCTATAAAACATACTACCAATAAATTACTGAGTGTAATAGAAAATGCAATCAAGCCAATGTTTTTTAAAGACAAGTGTGGCTATAGAAGGTGTTATTGTTAAAATAATGAAATATAATTATATTCTAGAAGATAAAGCAATAGATCAATAGTTTATATGAATGGATAAATAGTGCGATGTTAATGCCAGCAGAAACATGTACTATATATTCAGTACAATGGCCAGTGGTAAACCAAGGCCTTCTGGTTTCTTACCACCTATTATTATAAGAAATAAAACTAATACTGTTGCATCAACATCATAATTAAATGTAATATTCTATTGTAAGTAGAATGAAATACTATTTAACATTTATTAGCACTGACCTTGGATATTGAAAATAGTGCTGATTAATTGACACTGATTAATTCAATCGGAGTTGATATGATACTACTTCAATAAATACCACTTCTTAGTAGTAAAAACTGATTGACAATTTATTATTCAAATTATTGATCTTTTTATCCTAGTTTGAATTTAAAGAGTCAAAGTACAATAGCTCCTTCTTTAAATAATTTCTCTTATTTCTGACATCAAATGACTAACTACATTGTATATTTGATTGTTGTGACTATTCACTGTCGATCATATGACCCTGATTTTCTACTAAATCTTGATCTAAGGATTAATTAGCATCAGTATCTACATCACCACATCTTTTTCTTATAACTTTCCACTATGAGCAACGACACTTGGTCACCCACGCTATACCAAAAGCATGCTGGCTTTGTAGCTCGCGAAACACAAAGAATCGTTTCGTTGCTTGAGCTTAAGCCCAGTGATACTCTGCTCGATGTAGGCTGTGGTGATGGTGTACTAACCTTGGAGTTACAAAAAGCATGTAACCGCGTGGTTGGCATCGACTCTAGTGCTCGTATGATAGAGTCTGCCCAGCAACTCGGTATTATGGATGCTCGCGTTGCAGAGCTTACAAATCCCACGATTGTTGCCGACAACGACATTGGCCAGTTTGACAAAATATTTTCCAATGCTTGTATGTCTATTATAGCACATCTATCTATCTACGTACTAATAAAACCTTGCTATACACAGGTTTCCACTGGATTAAGCAGAAAGATCAATCAAAACTGATTAATAATCTATGGGAATATCTCAAACCAAGTGGACGATTAGTATTTGAAATGGGTGGCCATCAGAATATTGCTGGTGCGTTCTAATAATATTATACCAAGCTATGACTTGCTTATTACTTACTAATCGATTAGCACTACATATGGCCCTGATCGACACCTTGAACGATATGGGCCATGATGGCGAAGCTTATTCACCATGGTACTTCCCAACTGCCGAAACTTATACCGCGCTACTAGAAACACATGGATTTCATGTCTTACATAGCGAGCTAGAACCAGCAATTCGACACTGTCCACCGGGTGAATCAATTGGTGGCTGGATAGACACGTTTGCGGCATCGTTCTACAGTGCATGTCGCGACGATGCTGAACGGCAAGAATTCCGCAACCGATGCATTGAACGCCTTAGACCAGTGCTTCAAGACGAGCATGGTCACTGGCATATCGTTTATGTTCGTCTGCGCATTGTGGCAGAAAAGCAGTCTAAATAATAATCGGCAATGATCATATATATATATATTATATTATATAGCAAGTGTTTTATAATGGTGTTTAAATGATGATTTATTATAATTTAAATTCAATATGCTTAACAACGTAAATATTTATAGATTAAATTCAGACTCAGATATTACGAAAAAGACAGCGATATCTGAGCACAACACTCGTTACGTATAATATCACGTGACCGATATTCTCCAATTAGCGTCATCCAACACTTCACACCGCGAATAGAAATAATCCCTAGCAAGATATTCACGCTATTAACAACACCAGCGCTACTACACCTATTCCCTTTCAACTGTTTCGTCATCATGGTTCGTTTTAATCTACCAAAGCGATGGCTACTGGCCACACTGGCACTCGCATATACCAGCTGTGTAGTGGCTAAATCTTCTTCTGGGGACTCTGTATTAGTACTACTCAATGAAGTTGGAGAGGAGAAGCAGTTCTCCGAGTTCTTTGGTGGTCTTCAAGGTAAGACGACGCCTGTCATGTAATAGTGGTTGTCACATATTTACTTATCTACAATAATACAACTAGAGCGTGGCTTTAATTTAAAATACGAGACACCGTTGGCCGAAATAACTGATTTGGAATTAATACGATTTGGTGAAAGACGCTACGATCATATTATATTCTTTGCCGATCAAACACTTAGTAGGTTCTAATACCGATACGTATATATACACATTCCACTTACATAATAAACAGAGTTCCCCGAACAGTTATCGGCAAAGACATTGATTCAGTTTGTTAATCTTGGCGGCAATATCTTGGTAACAACCGGTCCTAAGATATCAGAAACAGTACGTAATCTTGGTATGCAATTTGGTGTATACTACGAGGAACGCGACACCTTTGTTATCGACCATTTCCAGTATGATCGTGCACTCGATAAAGATGGCCGCCATACGGTATTGGCCATGACACAGCCATTGGCGACAGCATCACTACCTACTGGTCTTGGCCGTTACTTTAATTTTGACGCATCAACACCAGTACTCTACCAAGGTATTGGCCACGTCATTTCAGACAATCCAATGGTATCAACTGTATTATCGGCATCTGATACTGCCTACTCGTCCGATACACAAGATACACAGGTGGTCGACGAAGAACCGATAGCCGTTGGTCATGAAATCGGCCTAGTTAGTGTTTTCCAAGCACGTAACAATGCTCGTGTTGCTTTTAGTGGATCACGCCAATTCTTTTCAGATGCGTAAGTATTTTATTCCAAACAATATAGACGATAATCTAATTGGATTAAATATAGCTATTTTAAAGCACCAGTTGAATTTGGTTTACCTGGACAGTTACAATCGTAAGTATTATGACCATTATTAAACTTAGTTTATTATTTACTTAATTTGCTAATCACCAATTTCATAGATTTAAATCAAGTGGTAACAAGGCATTGGCCACTCGATTGACCCAGTGGACTCTACAGGAAATAGGTGTACTACGAGTTAACAAAGTACTTCATCATAAATCAGACGAAATTTCATCTAAAACAGCCAGTGCTGAAAACTACCGTATTAAAGATGATGTGGTAAGTATTTTAACAATAATTAGCTAATTAATTAATTGATAATTAATACTAATTATTTCAAACCATACTTATTAGACTTATCGTATTGATATTTCCGAGTATAATGAAGATCACTGGGAACCGTTCAAGACAGATGATATTCAATTGGAAGCCATTATGCTTGATCCATATATTCGCACTAACCTGACTGCCATAACCAATACCAAATCCAAGTCTAAACGTACTGCCACTACTTATGAAACACAATTCCAATTACCTGATGTATTTGGTGTTTATACACTTCAAATCCTCTATCAACGCCCCGGCTATAGCTGGATTGAGAATCGCAGTGTCGTGCCAGTGCGACCCTTCCAACACGATGAATATCCACGTTTCTTGACTATAGCCTATCCATATTACACAGGTGCTGCATCAGTTATGGTAGGATTCTTTGTATTCTGCGCTGTCTGGCTGTACACGGCCCAGGATAAACCCAATACCAATAACAAGAATAAGAATAGCCATACCAGTTCTACTGATAATAAATCTACAGCCAAGTCATCATCATCATCATCATCATCAACAACAACAACAAACAACGTAAATCAAAGTAAAATAAAACGAAGTTTATTATTTGCTTCATTTCCAACGAGCATTTAACTTTTTCCTTCGTACCTAAATATTAAGTGTTGGTTAGTTATATGATTACTCTGTTCTTTGTTAATAGTTACCATTGGATTGGCCACCATAATACCTAGAGTAAGACCAACAATAGTTAATAAAAGCGCACTCTTGCTGAAATCTTCATTTAGCTATCAAATGTGCCGGATGGCGTGTCACGTGTGAAATAGATATCAAGTCCATAGGCCACGACTAAAGCGGTGGATTCCATCATGGATGGTGTAGATACAATCTCTTTAATACCCCATAGCTATATAGATGTAGATAGATTAGTACTTTATAGTGAATAGATTGCTATAACCACTTACCGTTTGATTATACGAAAGAACCCATGATGGATTAAAGGGAATGGCCGGTTCATACGGCAATAGTCCTTCTTCTCTATCTGCCTCAGATAATGGATCAGTTGAACGTCGTGCATCAATAAATCGACGTGATATGCCAAATAGTTGACCCGAAGGTAATGCCACTAATGATCATAGTTACAATAATGAATATACAGGTCATTTAAATCACACTATCCTACCTAATACTTGTTTTGTTGTAATACCTCGACGTGTTGTTGTTGCACCAATTGCATCCACACCATACGGTAATGTATACATTTGTGACAACACATAGGGTCGATGTGGATCAAAAGATGAAAATACCTCACTATAATAACATTGTATATCAATAAGTATTGTCATCTACACTCTACTAGGCTTACCTTTCAACGCGAACATCTTCGAGTATACTCTCGTACAGTTCTAATACAATGGCTTGGTATCCTTTAGTCACACTGTTCGTCCATTACCCCGTCCACTATAAGTGATAACAAGCCAGTTTTCTGATAATACCATATGTACTGGATGGAGTGCATCCACTACTACATCGTTATAGAATGTTTGATGCAGTATAGTACCGCTAACTGTATCTACTAGATAGACATAGAGACGATCACCGGTTGCGTCATCCTTTTTAACAGCAGCAATGCGATCAAATTTGGATTAAGATATTTAAATAGTACAGATCGATCACCTAATGTCTTGCCAATGGATGCCGTTGGATCTATAATAGGTTATTAGAATTACTATTTAATATGTAATGTCTATTGTTCTTACC
>JAHLTZ010000174.1:0-19489 GCA_025786725.1 Syncephalis fuscata
AAGGTAATCATTTGTGCTGATGACGAGACAGGCAGTGTAGGACGTCCATCAGGTTGGCTAGAATCGTAGCCGATGGTAAGATCGCGTATATACGCCACTTTGGCATTAGCAATGGTTTTTGGATAGTGAAGAGCATAAGCATAGCCGGAATGTTCATTAGCAGTAGCTGGCTGGGTGTTTCACCAAATCGTATACGATCAAATAATGTACGAATGGTTACGGGTCATAACATTTTACATAGGCATTATTGGAACGGAAATGGCCGTATTTCTCATAAAGCCCATTTAAATGACCACCTATTGTCTTATTGGCCGCGTATAGCCTTGCTGTTAATTGTGCAAAATAAACAAGTGCGCTAACACCATCTTTATCAGGCACTGTATCTCCAATCATATAGCCAATTGCTTCTTCATAGGCAAATGGGACGGTGTAGCCTTCAGATCGTAGACTCAGTGCACGATTACCAATCCATTTAAAGCCAGTCAAACACTCTTCAACGCGAAATCCTTCAATTTTGCCCATACGTGCTAGCATTTTTGAGGAAACTGCGCTGCATGTCATTGCAATACGTGATGGTTCGATGCTATGTCGTTTGACATGGTCTTGGAACAATGCCTCGGCAAAAATTACGCCCAATTCATTGCCAGAGAATGTTCGCCACTCGCCGCTTGCTTGACGTTCAATGGCGGTAAAACGGTCAGCATCCGGATCATTTGCCAGAATGACCGTTGCATGCATCTCGTTAGCCACTGCTTGGGCCACATCAAGTGCACCTCGTTCCTCGGGATTTGGAAAGGCCACTGTTGGAAAGTCAGGGTCTGGCTTGCGTTGCACTTCAACTGAAGCATAAGCTGGCAAGCCAAATGTTTCAAATGCTCGGCGTGCAAATGGCTCACCAACACCGTGCATTGCCGTGTAAGCAAATCGGACAGAGCATGTGGCATTCGCCGTACGATCGCAGATAAGTGACGTGAGCGAGTCGTAATAAGCATTTGATACCTCTTCTATTGGATCAGAGCATAGTGTTGATGCGGCTGTATCCACAAGTGTTTTGTTCCATAGCCATGGCTCTAGATTCTGGTTAATTGCCTCGGCAATACCTTTATCGTGTGGTGGTATAATCTGGCAAGCATTATCCCAATAGACTTTATAGCCATTATCGTCTTTTGGATTATGCGACGCTGTAATCATCACACCACAGGCAGCCTTTAAATACTTGACACCAAATGGTACAAGTGGTGTATGCACAAGATCGTGATAATAGTAGACGCGCACTCCGCGATGCAGAAAAGCTGACGCAGTTAGTCGGGCAAACGACTCAGAGTGATGGCGATGATCGTGACCGATAACGATGCCTTTCGTTGCAGCCTGGTCTATGGTACGCAGTACATAATCACATAGGCCCTGTGAGGCTTGAAGAACGGTAAGATCATTCATACAAGCGAATCCCGGTGCCATACGGGCCCGCAGACCTAATAACACAGCGGTATAAGCATTTATTTACACTAAATAAGCCAGTTATTACCAGCAGTGCCAAATGCGATGCGTGGCATCATCAGAGCAGTTAATGCTGACACGTCACTAGCATCAACAAGTGCTTGCACGGCAGCATGAGTTTCGGGATTCTGTAGATGGCTTTAGTTTAGTATTTGTCAGTACACATAGCTATGCAAAGTTACCTGGTCCATACGAAGCCATTGCTCTGCTAAAGTGGCCAGTTGAGTATTCATATTGGCTATTCAAGGATATAGAAATAGATGGTTGGTAAAGGTTCTATTTTTTATGAGTCATAACAATGCAAATGCTATGTACTCGTGTTACTTGGAATGATATATTTAGTAACATGAATCGATGTGTTTATTTTTATTCTAATCTCATTCACTATTAGCTGTGTAGGTTGTAAGTAGTTGGTTTACTGAGATATAAAAAAAAGAATAAAACTATTGAATTCAAAAATAAACAAATAACTAGCCATATGCAACTAAAATGACTATTTGCATTTCTTTGTAGCAATTTCTGTGCTTGTCTACGATATATCATAATCTCTCAAGTCAGTATACTGATGCAACTGCTGTCAAGTCCAAGTGTGTATCGGAAGAATAATAAAACAACATGGTTTAACGCCACTGTCCCATAAACACTAGTTTACCGCCTATTGAGTTATTTCATAGACTATTACCACATTAAGCCATTTATCCTTTGTCTCCACAATTCAACTGTATTTGTCCTTATTATCCAGATAAATACAGCGATCTCAATGGAGTAAATAAATACTGGCTTGTAGTGCAATTTATACGTGAGATTCATTTATACCATAATGATGAATTTTATAGCAGCAATACAAACCTACAAATTGTCTATCTACTTTTTATTTGAGCTGATAAATAATATACAATTGTTTAGCTAGTTAAATTAAATAACATTATAGCTAACAACATAAAAGTGCCAATTATACAATGTTCAACGATACAGTATTTATTTCATAATATTGCATACATTCAAACTGAATGATGCAATAACGCTGTTATATACAATCTATATCATTTGCGAATAAGCAACAATATAATAGTAGTTTTGTGTTAATCAAATGACGACTTTATTAAGTAATAATGACTACATATTAATAATAATTTGAGTACTTATAGTATACCTGTAAATAATTAAATACTAATTGCTATTTGAATGATAATAGCATTAAAATTACTTTAGTTTACATTGTTTACTAACATAGCGCATTTGTACAAGTTTATTGTCAATATAATAAACTATTAATGTTTGCTAGTCTTTGTAAGCAAATGGAATATGAACATAGCTATAAGAGCTTAATCAAACATAATTAGAGTGAAACCATATGTTTATTACTATAAGTCTGCATAGCTGAGTGTGTACAGAAAAATAGAGACATGTTGGCAATATAGTGGGTCCATCGATTAAGAGTTGAATAAACCGGAGAATTAGTTGGAATTTGATATATGAATGGACTGAATGGCGTAGTTGTCAAATGAGCTTGATTTTTGCCGAATATATACCTAAAATATATGTAACTTGCAGTCCAACCATACTACCAATACTAATATCTTGGATGCACCGGTTATTCTATAATCATAAAACATATATAAAATATCATATGATTAGCGTATGAGTTAACACTGTAAGTTGCTACTTACAAGCTATTATTACAAATGGGCAATTACATACAGCACATGGTATATATTTAGTGCATAGTTGATTATAGTATATAATACCACTTACGAGCTATTAGTGCAAAACATCAAACACATACAATACATAACATATGCTTAGCGCATAATTAATTAGTATAAAATAACACTTACTAGCTATTGATACAAATGGTCAAGCACATACAGCAGGTGGCATATATTTAGTGCATAGTTGATTAGTATACAATACCACTTACGAGCTATCAATGCAAGTTATCAAGCACGCGCAGTGTATGATGTATGTTTAGCGTATAGTTAGTTAATACATAATATTACTTACTAACTATTAATGCAAATTATTAAGCATGCAGTATACATGGCATATGCTTAGCGTATAGTTAATTAATATATATTGTTATTTACCAGCTATTAATACAAAATATCAAATACACAAAATGCATGGTCTATGTTTAGCACATAGCTAATTAGTATAAAATGTCACTTACTGCCTATTAATACAAATTATTAAACATGCATTGTACATGGTATATGTTTATCGCGTAATTGATTAATATACTATATTACTTACGTCCTATTAATACAAATTGTTGTAAGTAAAAAGCATGGTATTTGTTTAGTGTGTAGTCAATTAGTATACAATGCCACTTACCAGCTATTAATACAAATTATTGAGTACACAGAGTGTATAAAATATTTTTAGTATGTAGTTAATTGATATATAGTGTTATTTACCAGCTATTAATACAAATTATTAAATACACAGAGCGTATAAAATATTTTTAGCACATAGTTAGTTGGTATACAATGTCACTTACAACCTATTAATACAAAATATTGAGCATGCATTGTATATGGCATATACTTAGTGTATAGTTAATTGTTATAAAATATCACTTACCAGCTATTGATACAAATTATCAAACACGCACGTATATAATATATGTTTAGCACGTAGTTAGTTAGTATACAATACCACTTACATTTTATTAAGATAAATTATTAAGCACATACAGCACATGGTATATGTTCAACGCATAGTTAATTGATATAATATCACTTACTAGTTATTACTATAAATAATCAAGTACATACAGCACATGGCATATGTTTAGCGTATAATCAATTAGTATATAGTGTTACTTACTTCCTATTAATGCAACCCATCAAACACACAAAGTGCATGGTATATATTTAACTTATATTTAGTTAATATACAATACTACTTACGGCCTATTAATACAAGTTATTAAACACGTAAAGTGTACGATGTATATTTAGTATATAGCTAACCAATATGCAGCACCACTTACCATCTATTAATACAAATTATTAAATACACAGAGTGCATGATATATATTTAACGTATATTTAGTTAATATACAATGCCACTTACTTTCTAATTAATGCAAGTTATCAAACACGCAAAGTGTACGGTGTATGTTTAGTATATAGCTAATCAATATGCAGTACCACTTAACATCTATTAATACAAATTATTAGATACACAGAGTGCATAATATATATTTAGTATGTAGTCAATTAGTATACAATGCCACTTACCGACTATTAAAATTATTAGACATGCATTGTACATGGAATATGTTTAGTGTATAGTTAATTGATATAAAATATCACTTACCAGCTATTAATATAGGTTATTAGACACACATAGTCCATGATATATGTTTAACGTATAGTTAATTAGTATATGATGTTACTTACGAACTATTAAAATTATTAGGCATACATTGTACATGGCATATGTTTAGCGTATAGTTAATTCGTATATAATGCTACTTGCCTTCTATTAATACAAATTATCAAATACACATAGTCCATGATATATGTTCAGTGCATAGTCAATTAATACACAACATCACTTACGAGCTATCAATAAAAGTTGTTAAACACATACAGTAGATAACATATAATTAGTATATAAATGATTGATATACAATATAACTTACGCTCTATTGACGTTAGTTTGTTGACAAAAAATAATATTTAGCCAAGTGAATAGCTAACTATTGTAACTGCAACATACCACGACGGGCTAGAACTGGCTTAGCATCCACCATAGCTGTAGCGGCTATCAAAGCCACAATGACGGTGCAGACGACGGCAATAGAAAGCTTCATGGTGATATTGATTTGTTAAGACAAACAAGTAGAATGAACGATAGATTGTAGTAGTATAAAGTAGGTAGTAGTGAGTGGTTGTCAGAAAGCAGAAAACGATGATGATACTGCTAGTTAGTTGTATGTATTTTGTGAGCTATTTAAGTCTATGTTTATTTTAAAGCATCAGCAATTTATTTTATAAAATATGCCATTGGAGCGCAATGTGAACCAATAAAATGCATTGACATGATAGTTTGAAGCACGGGTATAATGCTAGAATAATGATCTATTACCGTGTAGCTTAGCCTTTGTTCTGACCGGTTTGCCCTTACACCAATGGTACAACAATATCAATAGTCCAATACACATATGTAGGGACTTGTCTATTGATGTGTACCCTATCGGTACACAACTCGACTATTCAATGCAAACTAAATCTATTGGTTCTACAGAAGCAGTGACGATGCATCTTCGTGCTTTTATTGCTGCTTCACCAAAAACATTCTAATCCCAATATCTGCATCATTTCAAACTACACATAACTTAAAAAATAGCGCATTGTCATTGAACATACCTCGATATAAGCTTTTTTATGAAATTAGTTTTGTTTGACACCAAACTACATTCTCTTCATTTTATAAATGGCCACAAGTTTATTAATAGCTGGTAAATAAAAGCTATTTATTCCTCTTTCAAACTCCATGACACCGATACAAAACCAGCATCAATAAACTGAGCTTGTACTTTTCTACATGTCTATACTGTTGTGCATAAACTAATTGCAATTGTTAAACCATGCACTATATTAATTGGTTCACGTGGCCATTCTACTTGACATTGCGGCTTAAACTACAAGAATTACCTGTTCATTTCTAGCCCTGTGCTACCAATCATTAATACAGGCCTTATCGCTATCAGTCAATTCCTGTTATTAATTATTGGCTGCTGCGTAATGGTATTCCCGATAATGAAGCATTGGACTCGAGTATTGATGTTGTTGATTGATTGATTATAAAGTAATGTAAAGACGCTAGAGTTTATTCATCAGACCATTTTAGTTGAATATATGTCTATTATTGCTAAAATGGATAGTTCAATTGTGTTTGTATCTATGTAATTAATTGTCACGTATTAATGGCTACGAAAGAAAAGCTGTTTTTAATTAAACTAAAAATAAAATATAATGGCGATAACATTAAAATGAACTAAACATATGTACTGTATAACGTTACTACGGAATACGTACTGAGCGAATTACGTGGTCATTTGTCGTCATCTCTTCTTGTAGATTTATGTAAACTAGTTGATACTGCCTAGCTCTAGATATTTTGATTGTATCACACCGGAAAGCATTAAGCCATCGTTGAGGACGTCGATTAAGATCCATGGGCACCGGTATCGCTGGATCAAACAATAGCAGATATTGAGTTCCATTTGCCAGTTGCTCCAGACCTACAATACAACGGCTATGTCCTGTAAACAACTGTATTAATGCCCATTGCTTCAATAATCAATAATACAATACCTTGATGTTGCAAGTAAAGAGGTGGCTTTTGTGTATAGTAGATCCTATTGGTGCTTGAACGTTGTGATAAAGGATGATTGTCTACATCAAAATATTCCTGGACTACACGAAATAGTTCATCATGTTGTCCTCGAGGACCACTTGGGCAATGAAAGTCAATAATATGGCATCTAGTAACAATATTAATATTAGTAATCTTTTCGATTAAACACTGCTTACTTGACGCCAAGATATGAAAAAAACGTGTACATCTCCGTGGCTCCAATCCATTTGCTTGTTCCTTGTAAATAATAGCCAAGTTGCTGCGCGCCTGCCATATCCCAACCTATTATTGAGCTTTTTAATGCTGAACGTAGATTGAGTATCTTTGTGTACCTACCCTGTTGCCATGCTTCCTCGACATGTTGTTGGATTTCCGATATTTCCATTACATGGGATATTCGCTCGGGACACAGCGATACTAGTACAGACATAAACATTTGTATATTACGATAGCCACAGCCCCAACGTTGATCTTGACGGCCACTAGGAATGTGCACTATACCAGTATGACATAGATTTGCTGAGCCTATCAATCGTTGTTGCATTACTGGCAGTACACCTAGTAGTATATAAATATAAACCATTAAAGTTTAGCAATTAACATTTTACTCATTTACCTAGTGTAACGCATGTTTGATGCAAATAAGCATTGCAAAATTCTGTTGTTATATTTTGTTCTTCTGTTGGAAGTTCTACTTTAGTATTAGCCGTCTAGTTCATCAATTAATTAAATATATATGTAAGATAAATTGCTTTATTAATACCTGTATGGGGTTTTCTTCAGCCAATTCGATAATAATAGTTTCATCAAAGTTATCGATTTGTTGTTGTACTTTTTGTGCCAAGTGCAAATCTTTATGGCTAGTCCATTGGTCTTTAGGTACTAAATATTACTTGCCAATTAATTATGAGCGTTTTGTTGTCTACACTGCCTACCTAACTGTTTACAACATTCACAGAGATGGGCAGTGGACTTTGATGAAGATGCTTGTTTTGAATCTTGTTTAGTTTTATTATCTTGTGATATAAAATGCATCTCAACATGGAGTTCACGTTCATGCAATGATCCTGTTAGCGCAAGCTGGCAAACTGGACATTCAGATATTAAAGCATTGCAAGCATCTTCTGTAGTTGTTATGTTACCCATCATTGATTCTATAATGTTAAATTAATTATTAAACCAAGTGCAATACAACTATCTACTATTTAGTTGGTAGTTTTAAAATCCTACTGACCAGAAATTATGGTATCATTATAGTCTGGGTCGTTGAAATGCTCATTAACATGATGGAGAAAAGCCGGTTCATCTCCTAAAAAATCAGACTGACATATAGGACATTGCCGCCTATCGTCAGCTTCGTCAGTAGTATTGGAATAAAAATGCTTATGCCAATCATCCATGCTTTCTTTTCTTGATATTACCGCGTGTAATATACAAACTAAAAATTTAAGTTGATGTAACGCCTCCTTCTGAGCGCTGCAATAGTTATGCTAGTATGTTGAATTGTAGTCGAAGGGGATAAGAGTGTGGTATAGGTCATAGAATATGGCCAAAATATCCCATTCTAAATCAACAAATACATGGGCCTCAATAAAAAAAAAGAAAACTTGAAAAACTAGTTTACAGCCAAGTATCCAGTATAAATACCACTGTGTTACTACTAACTGCGCTGTCTTTTATGTCTTACCTTTTTATTTCTTTTCTTTCATGTTTTACTTCAATGTTAATCAAGTCAGACATTGCTAATATTCAATTATTTTATTACATCATTTATTTTAACTACCATGATAACAGTATTCCGTTTTTGATGATGTTATAATTGTATGTGCCACTCATTATTCTAAATAAAATTTATTATAATAAAATAAATATTGGTCAGAATGTAACGTATATCGTTTGTTATAAAATAATATGGTATAATTTTATAGCTACTCAAGGACAAAAATAGACAAAATAGCAATAGGATCATCAGTAATATTGAGCATAGTCGACGTAATTATAAATGCTATAATACAATAATGGTCAATTAGTTGCCATATCTATATACTACTACAATCAATTAATTAAAATATTAAAAAAGTGTACATCGCATTACTATTATTACGATACTACGTCATATTATTATAACAATTGGACTAATTATACTATATAGTTAAACAATACACCATACGTGAATGGTTTTAAGAATAGCAGATATATCGGATATCAACACCAACTACCATCTTCATTTAAACACTTTACTATTGACTTATAATAGTTAGGGACAGCTTAAAAAAGCAATTATAATGTAATTAGGTGGTAAAAGACAATGTAATTTGAATTAAAAAACAATCATAGCTGTTTAATTAAAAAGCTTTATTAATATTTTGTATAGCTTTACGTAGAATAAAGCAAATTGTCTGATATTTTGCACAGATATACGTATAACATATAGCTAACTATTGGCAAAGTATACTGTAACTATATTGCATGACGGTGTAATAATTGTGATAATACACTAATAAATGTGCAAAAATAACAGTTTCTAGTCATTTATGGCTTATATACTTAAAATACAGCAAAATGATTGCCGAATTCGAATTCTCCATGCTTAGCTATACAGATTGGCATAAGAAATGGAACAATGATTTTTGCAGCAAAATTTAGTCGAAAATGCAATTTACGTGTTATTAATTAACAAAACTTTACGCTATGTATATGTATATGGCATGGATTGTCACAGTATATCAGTATTTTTAATAGCAGCTTCTTTATGCTTGTTTGATTGCTTTAAAGTGTTTGAATTTACTTTAGATTAAATCTCATTTTAGTATTTAATGTTTGAAAGCATAAAGTTTAGTCAATTTTGGTCAATTAATAACACGTAAATTGCATTTTCGACTAAATTTTGCTGCAAAAACCATTGTTCCATTGCTTATGCCAATCTGTATAGCTAAGCATGGAGAATTCGAATTCGGCAATCATTTTGCTGTATTTTAAGTATATAAGCCATAAATGACTAGAAACTGTTATTTTTGCACATTTATTAGTGTATTATCACAATTATTACACCGTCATGCAATATAGTTACAGTATACTTTGCCAATAGTTAGCTATATGTTATACGTATATCTGTGCAAAATATCAGACAATTTGCTTTATTCTACGTAAAGCTATACAAAATATTAATAAAGCTTTTTAATTAAACAGCTATGATTGTTTTTTAATTCAAATTACATTGTCTTTTACCACCTAATTACAATCGCCTTATTTTTTTAGTATTCTGTATATTATCGTAGCATTGAAACACTAATCTCATATTTAAAATTCTGATTTAGTGTTTTATCGGTCTTTCAAGGTATTCTTGCTGTAGTCATAGCTATGAGAAATAAAATATTACATTTTTGGGATGGGCATATTACTAGCATTTCAATATTATGATTATATTGCTATGGTAATGTGACGAAAAAGTGTATAATTTGCTTGAATAATCTCCAGTATGTGAATAGTTATGTGAGCTGATAGTGCTGCGTTAATGATGCATGGTACAAAGCATTCAAGTTCAGCTATTAGCTTATTTATTATAAATGATAGCTTTATTTAACATCAATGAAATATTATTGATTTCTAGTCCCATTCTATCTCTTTTTAGTGTCATACAAAATTATTCGGTTTATTATAGTTAAACTATGATAATTAATGACCAATATACAATAAACTTATTATTAAAATCAATATCAATTAACATATTGTATTCTAAGCGTTAATTCAAGCTTTAATAAGCATTATAAATTAACGTTATCAGCTAAGGTGTTGCTTGGTCATTTAAGTTAAGGTTTTTAAATCAAAACTATAGCAAAATGAATATTTAAATAAAAAGAGCAATATGAATGCTAAAAATATATTTTCACAAACATTTAGTTAAACTTTGTTTATTGTTATCATACTATATTCCAGTGACTTATTTATATTTGAATTACTGTGTTTGTTAGCACAGTATCAAGTTAATAAATTATAACATATATTTTTTATTAAAAATAGTATTTGTTATTTTAATTATATTGCTAAACAAAATTTTATTTATATTTTAATTGTAAATTATTATTCTGTAGCCAATCAACCGTATTCTTAAAGGCTATAATGCGACTTGAACGCTTACAAATAAGTAATTCTACTGTTTGCAAAATCAATTTCAATTTAGCAATAATAATAGTTAATTGTCGTGCTTCTAGTATCTCAGTCTTTGCTTTGAAGCTAACTTCACTGATGGCTTTTGCATATGTGTCCCAGCTGGATGTATACTTAATTTGCAAATTAGCCAAATTACTGTTGGTCAAGATATATATCGAATTGTCTATTGATTCATTATCATAACCGCATGTGTTGTAGCTAATGCCATCAACATTCACTGTTTTTTTTAAACTTGAAATAGTTACTTTACTGTTTTCACTCGAATGTAAAGCAATTAAAATATAGTAGTCAATAGTTGTTGCCGTTGCTTTACCGGTATTTAAATTTTGATTAACAAAATATCTATAACAAGAAACTAGTGAGTAAAACATTATTTAAAAAGCGCTTACTTTGCGGCTTCAAGTCTTTATGTACAATACGGGCTTGATATAAATAGCTGTGTCTAGTAAAGACTACTAAACTGTATTGTTCTATTGCTTAGCAGTTGCCTTTAAGTAACTGGGGTATGATTTCACAAATTGGCATAATATTTTCGTAGATCGACTTTTCTCAGGCATATTATTTAGTGAATCGCCACCAACAAAGCTATAAACAATGCATAATGTATCTTCCTTAGTATTAAACGTATAAATGCACACTGTACATTTTTTTGATCAATTGAATTGGACTCAGTTAGTGTACTTTAAGCTTTAAATAATGTCTAGTATTTATATTTAGTCGATACAGCTAATGATATAATATACTGAATAACACACTGTAAACATTAGCTTCAAGAAAACACTTGGCTACATTTTACAAAAAACTGGATGGCCATGCCATTTGGCACTAGCAAAACTTGATCAAGCATTCCTTCAAGCTAATTGATATTAATAAAGCCTCTCTTTATACTAGCAAATGTCTAAAAATACCAAGAATAAATCAATCTAATAGTTGACTAAGCTCATTTGCCAATCATCTGTTCAAAACCATTAAAAATTATTTTTGTTTTTTGTAGTTTATTATTTTTATAAGTACTTTTTCTGTGCTATATACAATGGCTGTAAAACATATGCAATACGATACTTGCTTTTTAAAATATTATAATCTATAATAAACCTATTACGATGTATTTTTAAGATTATCTTTATTGTTTATCAGTTTATTTAAAGTATCAACGTGCAACAGGTTAAGTATTGTGTTCAGTTTTATTTGCCCGTTTTCATTATAGCGGTTGCTTATTTTTTTAAACAAAGAAAGATTAATAACAATTATGATATTAAAATAATTTGTCACATTTAAAACGATTAGCAATAATAGCAAACTATTTAGTAATTAAATTAATTAATTATATAATTGTGGTAGTTGTTCGTCTCCACGATTTATTGGGAGGCTCATCCTGAAAAGGATTTAAGTGTACGCTTAAAGTGAGAACTAAGATAGTAATTAACACGACACCTCAACTCTGAGATGTATACGATCACACGAATAGACTCGACAAGTACTCGGACTTGCTTTAAAATAAACGACTAAATATAACTTAAACGTGAACTGCTCCTTGTTCTTTTTTATTTAATTATACGCGCACTATTCATCTTATTTATATTAAAAGCGCGCCATGCTTAGAGTGGCAAAGCCGAGCTATGTGTTCATCAGCTAAAATTAGTAAAATTGGCACCAGCACATTTCCTTTACCACATAATAATAAACCAATTTTACAACAATTAATAAATAAACACACTGATTATAATTGAGCATTACTTTATTGCTAATAGCTCAATAGGCGTACACCTGTTGTTGTTGTTTAGGACCAGGCGACGAGTGAAATACCACGTTGAGCAATAACTGCTCGTTCGGTACCACGCGATGGTAGTCGAACACTAAAGAGCAATTCACTACGATCGCTATTAAGATAGACAGGTAGAACCACCGATGTACTGTCTGGCGCTAGGGCATCCGATTTACGTATCCAGCGGATTTGTGATGCAGCCAACTTGGTTGATGGCTCTTTAGCCAGTTGTACGCCGTTGTCCTCTTGCCAGCGTGCACCTTCCATGCTTAGACCGGAGACGGCAAAGGCATTCATATCACTTGGCTCGACATATTCCAAATCAAGTTCCATTTGTAACTCTTCAAGTGACCAGTTATTACGTTGGGCCACCACTTGTCGAGTAGCCGTAACGAAAGCTTCTGGAATAAATAGACCACCAAGCCATATTTGACCCAAGGCCATTTCACCTTCGGCCTCGGCAATGTTCGTTACTTGTTGAAGACGTACATTTAGATCGGCCACCCATTGGGTAAGTGTCGTTTGTTTAGAGACAGTGTAGCGACGCCAGTGATTTGGAATAAGTCCCTTGGTAAAGCAATTCATCAACATACGTAAATGATTCGTTTGTTTAAGTTGGCCTTCACAAACAAGCTTAAGATCGGCAAGATCTTGTTGGATAGATGCGAGAAGTGAACGACCAATCTGGTTTTCACGATCAAATACTCGGAACAATGGATTTTTGATACTTTCGGCTGTACGTGGCAATTTCGGTACCGAAGCTGGTAACATTTGTTGCCAGTTTTGTACATTGGCATAGAGAGCACGCATCCAGCCTGGCTGTTGCGATCCAGCGGCGCGTGGACCTGAACTGTCCGATTCCAACTCTTCATCATCGGCCAAACTTTGCATACGACGAACCTTTGAAAGTAATGTATGTCCTAAATAGCAAAATAGTATTAATATCATTTATGATGATTTAAATACCATTGCTTACCTTTAGTCGTTAATAGGACACGTTCAGCATTGGCCGGCAATCCAAGCCATGAAGGCGGTTCGCGTTCCGGCAACTTATTGACCCAATCCAAAAAGTGTTCCATCTTTGTACCTTCTGGAATGGTGATCGGTTTACCATCATCGCCCGTATGAACCAAAGCAAAGTCAAGATCGTAGCTCGATGGTGTAAATAGCGTATTAACGAATGAATCCAATAATTTTTGATCAAATTCATTATCGATACGGCCACCGTAGACCGATTCACTCAACAGCGTACGAATAGCATCCCATGGAATCTTTTCTGGTGAAATATTGGCTCGACCTTGAGCAACCACATCCAACCAACTATCGATGGTATTCAATGCACAGTCTTGATCCGAATCGTTAAATTCATAAATCTTTGTCCAACCTAATGGTACGTAGCGTAGACGTTCCTGCACCGTTGCGTGTAACCAGGCCAGCAAGAAGTAGAGACGAGCTCGCTCAGTTGGCCCTTTGTTAAGACGTGCAGCAGGAATACCACGTAGCGAGTCGTGTAGATTTGCCTTAATACCTGGTGGTGGTTCAAATAGCAATACACGTGACATACGCAGTAGATTGACTGGTACTTTAGGATTCGTTTCCATTGTAAGGAAGAGACGGAACGATCTATTTGGTTTCAAGCTATGTAGTCGCTTCTCGAGTTGACCCAACCATGATGGTGCTAAATGTACATTCTTTAACAACACCCATGTACCCGTCTTCATCGCCGAGGTAATAGCCTGATCGGCCAGTGTAAAGCCTTCGGCTGAACCCATAGCCACTGACACACATCGCACATTTGCTTCAGATGCTAGATTATCCACTCGATAACTTGCATCATAGCCAGGAATTGAGCAAAGTGCCACTGGTGTACCAGCCTTCACTTCTTCCAATACCAAGCTCTTAAAGTTCAATTCAGATTGATTAACAAAGCTTTCATCGAATACTGATTGAACGAAAAGAGAAGCAGCCGGTAACATACGATCTGGTCGCATGCACTTAATAATCAACAAACGTCTAAACAAGTTAACCGGCGAATCTAAAAGAAAAGATAACAAAACAGTATTAATAACAATAGCATTAATACTATCATACTATTCTGTTATTACTTACCGGCATCCATTGGTCCATCCCAGCACATAGGCACACATTGTTCAGGCTCATTACTTTCCAATAATGTTTCCCATGCTGGCTCGTTATCACCAATATGTTCAATAATGTTACGGAAACAAGGTAATTTGACGTATTCACGTATACGCGCTGCTTTTTCCTCGTTAAATAGGCCAGAAGGTAAACCAATCTCTGCGGCCGACACACTACCTGTAGGTACCATATCACCACCACCACCTAGCAAGAACTCGTATTCGGCATCTTCTGCTTGGAATGGTGTGCCACGTGTCTTAATTTGTGCCAATACCATAGCAAAGGTCAAATGGTCTTCGTGTAGCAGTGTATGGGCCACGCGCTGATATGTCACGTTAAATAGATCACGGGCCAGTACTTCTAAGCGTGAATCTGGATCTGTTAATGATTTAAGATTTGGATTCTCATTTAGAGTGTAATTAAAGATATCATAGAAGAAATCCAATGAGAACTGATAAAAGTGATGCAATAAATTCAACTGCTCCATAACAAAGTAAAGTGAACTACACGCTTGAGCCAATGGCGTATAAATCTTTGTCGTGGCATCCACTTCTTGCATAATACTATCCGTCTCTTCCACTTTACGTGATACTTCGGCCGCTTCTTTCTTCAATGTCTCGAGTGTAGTAATAATATTATCGTCATCGAGAATATTACCCGTCGTCTCACTAAGCGCTTGCAATAGCGACTTCTCCAAATGACGTAAACGTAATTTGAATTCGCCTTGCAGCTTAATCAAATCGGTACGCTTCTTGTCCACGTCTGGTCGCTCCACCTTCAATACCTTGTTCAAACACTGGCTCTGTAAACTACTACGTGTTACCGTAAAGTTAACAAATGTAACACGACTGCACACGTCAGGCGGGAAGTTCACCGATGGATCACGTGTCGATAAGAAGAGCGTAAAGCTGGGTGAAAAGTCAATGTCTTGTCCACCCAAGCGAATAAGTACACGACCACCCGTACGGCGTAATTCCTTATTAAGTACCGGATTAAGAATAGGATCAAGATTTTCCACGTCTTGAATAAGCAGCGGATTACCAAAACGTAATGCACTTTCCAAGTTCTTAAGGAAAGCATCATCAAGGAAACTAGTCACGGTAATCTTACGATCCTTGTATTCATTTACCAAGAAAGCCGTGGCTTGTCCCGATGGATCAATAATCAGCGGATACCTGTTGAATCGTTTAAGCATAATGGCATTTTCGGTACACAGATCATCGGCCGGTAGTGAGTTAGCCTGCCAGCCCAGCCGTTCATCGGCACTCGACAAGTATTCAGTAAGCGACAGATCCTTCTTAAACGATATATTCGACTTGATAAGGTGATCGATCCAATGATTACATAGCAGTTCACGATAATGTTGGTCAAAGTAGCCGCCATAAGCCATAAAAGCGGCAGATAGCAATACATCACCAACAATGGTGGCCATTTGTGTCTCGAATGTTTGACTGCCGGCTTCCCAACGTTCCTTTTCGGATGACAAACTATCAAGCAACATGACACTTCGATCGACCTTCGACTTGACACGTTCCATTTCCAGTTTAATGGCTTGTACTTCACTGATTAACATGGCGTATTCATCCTTGTACCGAGCAATACTGGCTTCTAATTCACCAATCATCTTTTCAATAGACGCGGCTTGTACCTTAGTATCTTCGGCACTCTGTTCCAAGTCATACACTTCCTGACGTAGTGGACCAACTCTATCGAGGATTTCTGAATAATTCACCTGAGCAATGACCCATTTAACAAGTGGACCACAAGCACGCGATGCACGATCCACAACTTCAAAGTTGTAATTAGCATTACTTAAATAGTCACGCTTCATCTTTTCACGTAATGATCGTTGCATACGGCCTTCTGTGTCATAATTCAAAATACTTGAAATAAAGTCATCACGACGTAGAATTTGTTGGATAGTACGCCAATCACTAAACTTATGACCTAATAGTGTGCACACCGATTCCATAGCCAGTTTAACGGGTACAGGTGGATTGGCCATAGAACGTACTTCCGTCAATTGATTACGCTTGATACCACTGACGGCGCTTTGGGCCTCTTCTACAGCTGGTTCAGCATTGGCCAAGTCGTGCATTACTACTCGACGGCGTTCTTCAATCTCTTTATTCTGCACATTCAATGCTTCTTGAATTTAATAGAGGCTGTTTTCTTTTGTTCAGCTTCTTGTTGATCGGCCACCATCTTCTTTAGCTTTTCATTAGCCTCTCTATTCTTGGCTTCCAGCTCATTATTCTTAATAGCTAGACTCTTACGTAGTTCTTCTACTTGCACCACGGTATCGCGCAACTTTTCCAAACCAATATTTAAATGGCGCTGTTGTTCTTCCAAATCATCGCGCTTCTCATTAAATAGTCGTACATAATGATTAATAAAGTCGAGGAAGTGACGTGGTGTAGCATAGTTGTATCGGCCTTGTCGCTTACTAACCTTGGCATTAATCTCATACAACGATTGATGTACATAGACGAATGCATTAACAATAGCATCGCGATAAGTAGGTGGCATTGGCAGGTCACGATAGGCAATTTGCAGCGTATTCGGTGCCGTGTATAATGGCTGATCCAAGTCAAGGTTATTAGTAAATTCCTTGCCGACTTGGAAGAAGGCTTGATCGGACCAGTCACCGAACCAATCAAGTACACATCGATTGAACAAGGCCGGCGAAGTGGCAGCACGTGAACTAAGACCGCCTTCAGGTGGATTCATAGTAAATACAACGTGCAGATTCTTCATTACTTGATGAGTGAACCATTTATAAAGTTCATCATGTGAATCAAGCATCAATCCTTCTTTCTGTGCACCTTCTTTACACTGAGTCATTAAGGCTGAGTATTCATCACCTTCGAATAGACCAGGTACTTCAGCATTGGCCAATAGCGTATTCATACGTTCAAGGAAACCAGAGTCAAGTACATTGGATTCATCCATAATAAAACAAATCTTTTCACTCTTACAACCAGCACGTCGTAGTACAGTACGCAAATCTTCGTCAAAGTCATCACCGGTATATTTGTTATGAGCCTTAATCTGGAATACACTAAGACCATTCATCCAAGCACAGAATCTAGATAATGTAGTCTAAAAAGTATTATTAAATGTTAGTAAATATATATATATATATTAATTAATTAATATTTTTACTTACTTTACCAGATCCAGATACACCAATTAACAACAAGTGACCCTGCATTTGTCGGAATACTCGATCAATACGTAATACGTGTTCGAGCACATCATTGAATAGTACAAGTGGCACATCCAATTCTTCTTCATAAACACTTTAAGACGCGCTTTAACAAAGTCGCGTAATTCTTCTCGTTCAACAGGAATATAATCCTTTGATAGCCAGGTTGAATAGAGAATGGGTCGATATAGTGATTCATTCTGATTAATACCTGGGAAGTGACGCATCGCTACTTGATCGATATTATCATCGGTCCATTTACGTTCATCTTCAGTTACTAAACGATCCTGGAATAGACGTAATGCTTCATGGGCCCATATACGCACTAGTCCTTCAACACTAAGCGTTTCTAGTGGTTTAATCGCTTCAAATATACCACGCATCCATCGCGTTAATTCACGCGGTGAATAGATATAATGGGCTTGATTATCTGGCGTGAAATGCTTTTGTGACATTAAATAAAATTCAACCATTGCATTTGTTAATGGTTCAGCATAACCACGTAAAGTAGGTACTACTTTAAGCATAGCTCGTGTAAATGTACCATAAATTTGTCGTAATGAAATCTCTCCTGGATAATCAACCATAACGAGTGGTGAATGACGTAAGAATCGATGCGATAATGGTACACGACCTGGATCTGTAGGTGGATTACAAGCACCTACAAATTGGATACGTTCCAGTGATACCCATGCCTTATCGGTGGTACGCCAAAAGCCATTACATTCAATTAATTGACGCAAGAATGAAATGACGCGTTGCGTGGCATATTTATCGGTGGCCGGCAAGTTAATCTCATCACAAAATACCACTAGCCATTTGCCAATAAGTATAGGGGACAATATAACACCATTTGGCGTCTTTCGGTATTCACAATACTGTTCAAAGGTCTTTAGAATAAGCTCTGGCGTAGTGGCACTGGAGAAGTTAAGGCCCACAACTTCCATATCGGGTAATTTACGCAGTGCACTAAATAGCGTCATTGTTTTACCTGAACCAGGTGGACCACACAACATTAGTGGTTTATGTTCAGATAACCATGAGTAGAGTACTTCTTCATGTCGAACAGTATCCATCGTTGGAATAACGACATCTGCCTGTGATACAGTTTGGGTCTCGATTTCAATAGTGGGTACTTTGCCTTCCATGCCGACCATTCCGCTGTCTTGACATCAACGTCATAGTCAAGCACTGATCCACCGACGGATGGTAGTTCAATGGTGGTAATACCGCGTATATATTCACCAAGTTGAGCACGGATATCTAATTTACCATCACCGGAGAAACTCCAGATAATAGAGTAGATAAGTCGGCGTGATACATAGTTCTCTAGATGT
>JAHLTZ010000175.1:0-19395 GCA_025786725.1 Syncephalis fuscata
GACCAGCGAGTCGACAACAACAACAACAACGACTGATGTAAAACCACCACACCGAGGTCGTTCCCGTCAACAGTCACAGCAACAAACGGCCAATTCACGTGAACGAGTCGCCGTAATTTAGATGTTATTTTCCTTTTGTTTATCATTTTTCTTGTTTGCTAGTCGCCTGAATATTATGCCCGTTTATTTGCCTATTTGTTTCACATGTGAATTGTTGCACAATTTGATTAAAACAATGGTCGTTAAATGTATTATCATTGTAATAATTATACTACTAATAGTTACTAAATGAAAGGTTAATTCAGTTCAGGTATAAAACTTGTAATGAGTGCTGTCTCCTTATTCAGCAATAGCATGTGGCCCAATGCAAATGTACGATGTTTTACCATTACTATTGCATATGGATAAACGTCCACGTTGCCTGTTACAGCATCGATAACACAATAATGGCCAACTCTATAATTGTAACCAATGATTTTTGTATCAATAAGATGTTGAAAGTAACACAGCCTAACCGTTAAGATTTTTAAATGGATTTCATGCAAAATCTCTCCATTTAATAGTGACATAACAACTAGCGATGAGCAATTGAGCGACCAGAACACAACCAAATTCTGTGCTGAAATTAAAATCAGTTTTTCAAAATCATTTGTTGGATAGTTGCATTCAAAGACGACTCCTTTGTTTAATGAGACTACTCGAATGTAGCGTTGATAATTATCTATATTGACATTCGATGTCCCCTCGGGTAAGTGAGCGTTGCAGTGAACTAATATGCGATCGCGGTCAATTGAATAAAATTCTGAAACCCAGAGTTTTGTAAGATTGGAGACAGTTATGTAATCTGATGCAATTGTAGCCATTCGCATCGTATCATCTCCAATTATCTCCAAATTTGTATCAGGTATCAATTGTATGCGGATTATCTTATAATCGAGTCTGAACTCGCTTTTGCAGTATTGTACAAAAATTGTCTTATTATTACTCGTCGAATGTATCCTATACTTATAGGAGTAGTCGATATTTGGAAAAATAATGGATGGAGGTTCGTGCAATTGTGTTGTTGAACCAATGTTATAGATTAGTCGAGTATAGTAAGTGGATTGTAAAGTGTTGGATGGAGCAATCCTCTGTGAGCTGGAAACCAACAAAGATGCGCCTATAATTCTACCGTCCCATTTACCATTAATATCGATAGAGTGTAGTAGTTGGCAACTATTTGCGTCCCATACTTGAAGCACATCAAAGAGCCCTTCAAAGTATTCTAAACATACAATTACACGCATGCCTTCATCAATGGCATCTACTTGTTGTTGGCATTGATAAAATGCTATATTTTTAATAAATTTTAAACGGTTTTCATCCAATTTTAGTAGATGATTTTTGGCTATATTATTTGTCGAAAGTTTAATCAAATCAACAGAAGGATTATATCGATTTGCTATTGCAATCCATCCAGGATAGCTCACAGTCATCGTGCTACGGCCAATACCTAACTTTAGTAATTTATCTACCGTAGTAGATTTTATATAGAATGTAGATGTTGGCTTGTTATTCTGCCAATTTAAACCCATACTGGCACGTTGTCTATATCGCTGAAACCAAGTAACCTTTGATGTAGCTCTATTCTCCATGTCGGTTGCTGCTTCAGTTATTCTTGGTTCTTGCTTCAATTGCCATTGTAACCAGTCGATATCAGTATCGATATCACGAGGGAAATGCTGTTGATACATTCTGCGCCAAAGATTATCGCAACCGATAATAGAATTGTACAATAATTTACAAGTGCGCGCCAATGCTACTGTGGCACTTAATTCGCTAAATTGTGATATATAATGAACTATATCAATAACTAGCCATATTCTTGGCAGTATGTCGTTATTCTGTGTGGACATGATGGAAATAGAAACAAGTATGAAAATTGTTTGGTTGTAGTAAAAAACCCCCTGAATTAAATAGAATGACGTATCGATCAGTAGATAGAACATGACTAAATATTTTAGTTCTAACAATTACTTTTTGTAAAATAATTAAACGTTTATATTGTTATCGATTAATCATTCCACAGATAATACAATTGACGATGTATTAAAGGTATTATATTATTGCAAAGTGCACCTAATCTTTCGCTTTATTACTCTTTTTGCGACAAATAATCAGCAGCTTATTTTATTGCCGCTTCACCTATTGTTGCACAGCCTTGGCTGTGTAGAGACGTGTAATATTGGCACCGCTTGTCGTTTCCAATTGTTTGGCATGCGCGTTCATTTGATGCGCTGTTAGCATTTGTTCAAAACGAGATGGTTCCGGCAACACTTTTGGTAGATCCTCAGGTTCTTCAGGCAACAATGCCATACCAGCCGCGGCACGCTCTTTGTTTTCTGCTTTGCGTTTCTGCACTGCTTGTTGAATACGCTGTAAGTCGCGTTGAGCACCACGTAACCAGTAGAGCCATTGCCCTTGTTCGTGACGCCAGTCATCAATACCTTCCGTCAACGACTCTACCGAGTGTTCAATATGGCCACCATCAGCTAGTTCTAGTCGGCTTAAATCCGACTCTATTGGACGCTCTGTAGTATCCAGTTCATCCAACAATACTTCAGCCAATGTCGAGTTGCACACCTTAACGGGTAGTTCATCAAAAATCTCCTGAGAGTTAATGTTCAATTTGCGCATACTATCGAGTAAATAGTTGTAAGCAAATCATATAAAAATAAGCCACATCAACCATCACTTACTTGGCGGTAGTAAAGTCGCGTGTACGGAATGCTCGCATGAAGTTCTTGCTTAAACGATAGGCACGAATGTTGAAATTGCCATTATCCGTTTTTGAAACATCTACCAATTAATTACTCATTAATTAACTGCTTACATCTATTGTTCTGATATCACTCAACATATCCAATATTATACATACCATGAATAAGCACAACACATTTCTCGCCCAACTTCTTCTGGTAATCAAACTGTGTCTCGATCAATGACTGAGTAATAAACGAGCCATAACGAGCCGATTGGTACCAGCCTACAGTATTATGATCGGCATTGACATCGCGTAATGAGCGCAACATATCCATTTGATATTGTGTGACTATAAAATAAATTGGAATCAGCCATTTGTTCAGTACAGTCAACCAACTGTTCTACGTACTGCTACTGCCATCGTCATGCTTGCCCGATTGAGGAAGTGGGAAGCAGTTGGTGATTTCAAGACAACCATCGACATCCAAACCAAGTAGCTGACCCGTCGCTGTGCCGTTATGGCGTTCACGGCAGTGTTTGATGATCTTCATCACAACCTATAGCGTTTAGATCTAAACGTCAGCTGGTATATACTAAAATATCTTGTATTATAATCATCTAAAGGCTTATTTAAAGCCGCTTATACTTGCTTGTATTTATTGTTATAACTTACCATACCATCCAATTGAACACTTTCCAATACAACCTGAGCATCTTGCTCGAGGTGTTCGGGCTTCATACTTGAAGGATCGGCAAGTTCGCTTTTCTTCACCATATTGCTATTGTTAATACGATTAACCGTGCAGTACCAATCAACAACAACAATAATAATAAACGGTCAAAGCCAAAATGCAAAGAGGTGGAGAAGGAAAAAGCTGATTAAAAAAATGGCAGTTTTCAATGTTGCAAGCTTCGTTAATTCAATCTTCATTAATTCTATATTCCTCACATTGACGGTAAACATTGTTATCTATGACGGTGTTCAAGCTATTTGGTATGTCGTTATAAGGATAAATAACAACCTATTAGGATAGGAAAATAGCTATACTAATAATATTATACGTAGATATTGGTGCCAACCTGGTAGACCCTATGTTTCGGGGTATTTATCGTGGTAGACGGGTACATGCAGGTAATGACATACACTATATATTAATACTAGCTATTAGAACTTAATAAAACAACGATAGATGATTTTAAACTGGTATTACAACGTGCAAAGGATGCTGGCGTCAATCAAATGCTGATAACCGGCGGTTCTTTGAATGAATCAATAGAAGCATTGGAGTTGGCACGCGAAGAAGGTAATTAAACAGTATGAACAGTTAAACTATCCTATAATAATAGCAATATTTAATTCTAGATGGACTCTATAGTACGGTGGGCTGTCACCCAACACGTTGTAAGGAATTTGAAAAGTATAAAGAGGGATCAGATGCATATCTTGCAGCACTTTTAAAGTTGGCCGAACAAGGTAAAACAGAAGGCAAAGCACTAGCCATTGGTGAATGTGGACTTGATTATGACCGATTACACTTCTGTCCCAAGGATGTTCAGTTAAAGTGAGATTGATAGATTAATAAATAATAATAATGACTACTTATTAAATGGTATAGATATTTTGAATGGCAATTTGATCTGGCAGAAAAGACGCAGTTGCCAATGTTTTTGCATATGCGTGCTGCTTCTACTGATTTTATAGATATCCTTTACTGATACTTATAATGAGTTGTTTATCACTACAAGTGTATTCTTAATTGAAATGATATACAGCTTATTAAGCGACATCGAAGCCGTTTTACTGAAGGTGTTGTCCATTCATTTACGGGTACAATGGAGGAAATGGAAGCATGTGTAGAACAAGAATTATTTATTGGACTTAATGGATGGTATGTAAATATTAAATACAGATTGTAAACACAAATACTAAATAATATTTTATGTAGTTCATTAAAAACAGAAGATAATTTGACAGTGGTTGCCGCTGTACCAGAGGACCGCATTATGCTTGAAACGGGCAAGTCACATCATTGATGGTCAATGAAGTTTTTTAATTAGTAAATAATAGATGCACCATGGTGTGAGACTCGGTCAACTCATGCGGGACATCGATATCTTGCTGGACTTACATGGCCAGAAGCAAAGAAGAAAGAAAGATTTGAAATGGGATATTTAGTGAAATCGCGTAATGAGCCTAATGCTATGCGGTAAGTTAATAATAAGTATAATCATGGTAATTATTAATTAATGGTAATTATAGTCAAGTATTACGTATTGTGGCCAGTGTACGCAATGTATCTGAAGAACATTTGGCAGAAGTGGTCTATCGTAATACATGTCGTGTATTTAAACCATCCACTGATGCAGATCATTAATCTGTCGCATATTAATAAATACTTGTTGATGGATATAAATGTCGGTAAATATCGGGATAGATATAATGAAATCTCAGACTAAAAGCGTCAATTTTCTTTTTTTTCTTGTTACTTTCTTCGTCTTCGTTCCTTACGCACAATAAGACTTGGTAAGTATGCTGTAATGTTGGTATTGTGAGATGTGAATACTTATTATATGAATCTAAAGAACATGTCGCCGCCACCGTCTGGTAAACAACGCGAAAGCGGCACTGCCCGTTTATTGGGCTCTGGCACGTCAGGCATTCTAGAGCTGCTTATTTTCCATCCAGTAGACACGCTCGCCAAACGACTAATGTCTAATCAAACTAAAGTAAGCTAAAGCAGATAGTTTAAACAGTAACTTATATAGTTATATAGCTTTTCGGTGCTGGCGGTAGCGGCATGGCAGGTCTTAATAAAGTTATCTTTAAGGTAAGTTAAAATGGCTGTAATAACACGTAGTTGTATTAATTATAATTTAATAGGATGCAGCTGCACTTCCAATGACCCAACGTTATTTCTCACTTTTCCCCGGTCTTGGATTTGCTGCAGGATATAAGATCTCGCAGCGTATCTATAAATTTGGCGGTCAACCTTATGTCAGCGACTACTTGGCCACCCATTACGGTAATGAATTCCGTAGTACATTTGGTGAACGTAACGGTAAAACAATGATGCACGCCACGGCCGGTAGTATCATTGGTATTGGTGAAGTATTATTGTTGCCATTGGACGTGTTGAAGATTAAGCGTCAAACAAATCCTGAAGCATTCCGTGGACGAAGCACCTTTAGAATCTTTGCCGATGAAGGATTCGGTCTATATCGTGGTGGTATGTGGACGGCAGCGCGTAATGCACCCGGTAGTTTCTCGTTGTTTGGTGGTTCGGCATTTGTTAAAGAGTATGTATTTGGACTGGAGGATTTCTCCAAGGCAACGTTCTTCCAAAACTTTTGTGCATCTATTGGTGGTGCTGTAGCATCGATCACCGTGTCGGCACCACTTGATGTTGTTAAAACACGTATCCAAAATCGTAATTTTGATTCGCCTGAAAGCGGTATGAAGATTGTGCGAGATATGATTCGAAAGGAAGGTATGGGCGCCTTTTTCAAGGGTCTTGTGCCAAAGGTGTTGGTCGTAGGACCTAAATTAATATTTAGTTTCACCATAGCGCAGGCGCTCATACCATTTTATGGCAAATATGTCTAAACAAATAAATAAATGATTGCTTGGTATTTTGTTATGGATATTAGGATTAAGTGATGATATATACTTACAGAATGATGAATAATAGCATGATTGTAATATATTTATTATTATAAAATTGAATAGGTTGGAGAAAGAAGTAGCTGTTTACTCGTATGTTGTTTCAATAAAAATGTATCTGGTATATCAAATTACGTATTCAATTATTGTATTAATATTTATTTTAGTAATGTTATTTTTAAATTACTGCTTCTAAACTTTGCAATAATTCTGCCGTACACTAACTTATAGCCAAAGAGATGATAGTAATGTCATAAATTGTAGTAAAAGTATATCATTTATATTAATAAAGATGTGCTATATTGAAAAAAATTAAAGTTAGTTTACATCTTTGGCTTTAGTTGTAAATTAATGATTTGTCTAATACATTTTATTATATTTTAATATCAACTAGCGACTTGTAAATCAATATACCTAAATAATCAATAATAGTACTAGATTGTATGTTAGTTATTGTTATTACTATGATATTAAATAGAATGTCCGACAACATCAACGTTTTTCAATCCCACTATTATATCGATAATATAGTCAGAGTATCAATAAATTGAACATAACGTGACGATAGCCGTGCCTTGTTGCTTCCAATCCAAATGGATAAGAAACTAGCATAATTATTCTAGCATAGGGTACTTCAGCGGTTCGTTCACGGGTAAAAAACGATGCTGTACACACAAACTATGCAGATGATGCAGATAAATAGCGTATCTACTTACCAATAAATACAGATAAATAAACAAACATCGATTAAAGTTAAATGGATGAATGAATGAATAGATGGATGGATGGATGGATAAATAAAGGTAATGTACAAAAGTATAATGTTTGTGATGTTTGTATAAAATTGAATAATCACAGATCTAGTAGGCACAGTTTACCAGTCATTTTGCACTTGTCATATTTTACAGTCTAGTAATTAACACATTCATGCATTATTTGATAGTCAATAAAATATAATGAGGCCATTTAATTTATAGTATATATATGATACTTTATTATCGCAGACATGTACCATTTTTTGCATGTCCATAATCATTAAATTTTGGATCAAGCATTCGATCAATCAAAAATATTGCATTGTTATTAGAACGAATGTATTTAGTGATTCTTGCACAATTTACATATGTAAAGCCATTCTTTACATGAAGACAAAGTGGCTTATCCGCATAGCTATAAACATCATAGCATCCAGTTGAAGGTGGAGTTTTAGGAAGACGATCACGAGAGGACATATAATGTGCTGCTTGTTCACCGGTTAAACTGCCATAAAAAGATGTTTTTTCTGGTATAAAGCTGACACTATCATGAGTATTTAGTGGATAAGAGATAGGGGAAGTAGATTTGACCGCGTTCTTAACGGTATAAAAAAAAAGGTCAGTACCATAATGTGTGGTTGCTCCTATTGCTACTCCTAAAGAAAAACTATCATACATCCATGAATCTAGAAAAACTGAACTGTCTCGTTTTAAAAGAGATTGCTTTGCATCGTATGTTTCAGTAGCACTATTTCCATGAATATACTCAGTAGGAACAGCTATCACTACTGATGCCAAAGCAAGTGCAATAAGTATAATGCAAAATAGCATGCTTGAAATGATGGAGTGCTATCACAATAAATGCTATGCTTGATATAAACAGAATGCAGTTGATGATGGATAGTATAGAAATGCAGATAATGCTTGAAAATACAGAAATGCTAAACAAGAAGGATGCAATGAAATAAATGCAAAGTGAAGAGTATATTGCCGACTTTGTATCATTTATTTGTAGCTTTATACAAAGGATTGCACTCAATAATAACTGCCCAACTATTGGTCAAAGTCCATATTAAGATTGGCAAAATACGTCATTGCCTATTTATTGTGCCTTTGCTCCTTTGATTGTTGCTATTCAAATAAACATTAAATATACTTTTTACATTAGTTTATAGCACTAACTGTATATTTATGCAGTTACTTATAAACAGTCTAGCAGATGGTTTTAATCTACAGCTATTTAGTCGAAAGGCTAAGATAGTTTCATCATGCGATATATTGTTGAACATTATACTTGTGTAACCATCAGGCTGAATGTAAATCACATGCTTCATCATCCATTTACAGACCTTCTTTGTTCTCGTATGCACACTTGCAAAATACGTGAACTGTAACATGCGGTACAACCACATGAACATGAGTTGTTGCCATTCCCAGCAGGGTAGACCTTGAATACCACATGAACACAAATAACATTTATTAGTGCAGTATAGCATGATGTATTCATTCAATCTGTTACTCATTCTATTACTTTGTATTTGCGCCCAACACTCGTACTATTTGTAACTTTGTTTACTGGAGCTAGCAGGTCTGCTCTAATCTGCCATAATCAATCCATATCACCAACTATTTAACTTACTTTTTAAGCAACATGCGTTTCCTAAATGCTTCACATGAACCAACTTCACTTGTAATATCGCGTTTCCTATTTTTAGTTATAGGAATTGCTGCATTAGCATTTTTTACTGCTAATCAATTGAGTTATGTAATTGAATCAGAGGATATTTATCAAACTGAGTATCATACTGAACCACTTACTGTACCAACTATACTATTTCGAACAATAGTAGCGCCTGATTTAGTTATTCTCTATAATGTTACGATTGACGGAATTTCATATGTGTCATATAAGGAAAGCGATGTAATTGATTTTATTAATTGGAGTGAAAATGTGATTGATTCAAGTTATCCAATTCAAGATTGGCGGCTATCGTATGACATTTATAGGTCTCGTTCACTAAACAACTCAGTACTTTCTATGTTTATGTTAAAGCCTAATATTAATGCTACATTTGTTCCTAATGTTCGAAAAACTCTTAACAGACCTGATATACGCAAACGTCCCATTAAGGAAATTAATCTAAATTTTACAATGAAATTTCCAGATAATAAAAAGCTTGCTAGGCAAGCTCGTAATTATCAAACTGATATTTTTTTTATCAGTAATCCTGCTTTAATTAATCCAAAAAACTTTAGTGAACTATTTGATCTGGCAACAATCGATTCCGGGTCTCGTTTTACTGTAAAAAGTGGGTCCAAAACCAAGATTGACTTTATTCAAAGCTATAAAGAAGGAAAAGATCAAAATGAAACCATTTACGATTTCAAGTTTTATGAACAGCGGGGAACAGATCCAACAGTAGTCGAGTTTACCCTTGTTCCTCGCAACAAGCCATCTAACAAGAAATATGGATTTATAGTAAAGAAAGAGATTGCACGACGTCCCGTTAGTTGGTTTCAAGCACTAGCATCAATTGGTGGTGCTATATCACTATTTATTGTTATTTTCACTATACTTTTTGGTCAACGCCGTCTCAAACCTTGGGGTATCATTCAAAGGTATTTTGTGCGCAACAAAATGCTTAGCCTTTTACCACAGTCTATGGTCAGCATTAAATCACATTATGATCCCGGATTTAATCAAGAATCGGTTACCGACATGACATTTCTACATATGCCAAATCCAGAACAACGTGGCACAGCATCCTGGTTGCCAAAAACTATTCATAATCCAAATCAACACAAGTCATCGAGCAATGATGTATCTCGGTGTATACCATCTATATTAATTAATAACGAACAACAAAACTTATCTGCCATTCATCCTCGTGCTGATGAAATCCATGAGCTTAAGGCAATGATGACAGCGCAGAAAGCACAAATGCAAGAGCAGAAAGTACAAATGAAGGCACAAATGGAGGCACAAATGGAAGCGCAGACTGTATTTCAACTGAAGCAACTTACAATAATGTCAAATCGACTTGCGACACTTGAAGACGATACAAGTACAAGCAACAGCAATATACTGCTAGATAAACCGACCCCAAATAGCACATGTCTACCGAATACTTCAATGGCCCACCATAGTAAATCGTTTGCATCTACATCAAGTGTATTGCCGCTCGAAGCTCGGGTATCAAACCTTGAATCTTTTCAGCACCGATTGGGAACATTTTATTTGTCATCTGATTTGTTTAAAGATACTTCGTTCAGTTAATATTTACAATAAATTATATGATTATATGTACCGTAATAGCTATGTATTCAGAGCAAAAAAACTATGTTTCATTATTAAAATCATAAGCATTGATTGCTATATATATTATACTATTACTATTTGATGGCGATGTAGTTACTAGACAGTAATATTACTAAACTTATATAAACATTGTTACAAATCTGATTTAAAAATTGCAATTTAGATGACCATACAGCGTTTTATTTCTTTGTCATTTTATAAAGCTAGTCTTCAATGTGCGTTAATACTTATCTCAACACTCAGAATACAATTTGTTGGTTGACTGAAATTGATTTACTAATAAACTTATTTTTTGGACATTAGTTATCACAGTTCAACTATAATAAACCGAGTTGCTTGTATAGCACTAATAAGAAAATAAATAAAAATAAAACTAGTAGTATATAATAAACAAAGCTAACAATATAAATAAATGCTTTGTAATATTTTCTCATTAACTCAAAACACATCAAATAATAGCCAATTAATTTCAAAGCAATCAAAAAATGCTGTATTCGAATGTTTATAATATTGTTTATGATTTATTTAAAAAAAATATGTAACGCGCATAGATATTGAACGCAACAAGATGAATAACAATTATTTTGCAATGATTGTATGTATTATAGCCAACTGCTGCATTATTTTCTAGATGTCACAATATCTGTATTACTATGCTAATTACAAAAGGAATGGCATATGGTGGAATTGATACAGAGAGACCGTCACATGAAAGTAATCTAAAAGCTATGCTAGTCATATGAAGGCTTGAGCTTTTAGTATTGGCATTAAATAAATTTTAATCAAAATAAAGACAATGTGCAAGAAAGTGTGTTGTCAATGATGTCTATAGAAATTAATTACTGAAATGTAGTGTGCATGCTTTACCTGTCATTGTAACTTTGCCACTTTGATTGTTGCTATTCAAATAAACATTAAATATACTTGTTACTTTAATTTACATCACTAACTGTATATTTGTGCAGTTACTTATAAACAGTCTAGCAGATGGTTTTAATCTACAGCCATTTAATCGAAAGGCTAAGATAGTTTCATCATGCGATATATTGTTGAACATTATACTTGTGTAACCATCAGGTTGAATGTAAATCACATGCTTCATCATCCATTTACAGACCTTCTTTGTTCTCGTATGTACACTTGCAAAATACGTGAGTTGTAACATGCGGTACAACCACATGAACATGAGTTGTTGCCATTCCCAGCAGGGTAGACCTTGAATACCACATGAACACAAATAACATTTATTAGTGCAGTATAGCATGATGTATTCATTCAATCTGTTACTCATTCTATTACTTTGTATTTGCGCCCAACACTCGTACTATTTGTAACTTTGTTTACTGGAGCTAGCAGGTCTGCTCTAATCCGTCATAGTCAATCCATATCACCAACTATTTAACTTACTTTTTAAGCAACATGCATTTCCTAAATCCCCTGCATGAACCAACTTCACTTGTAATATCGCGTTTTTTATTTTTAGTAATAGGAATTGCTGCATTAGCATTTTTTATTATTAATCAAATTATCGACGTACTTCGACTGAAGGAGATTTATCAAATTGAGTATGATGTTGAGCCACTTGCTGTACCATCTATATTATTTCGAACAATACTAACACCTAATTCAGCTATTCTATATACTGTTACGATTGACAGAACTAAATATTGGATACGTAGAGAAAGTAATTTGACTGATGTTATGAACTGGGGAGAAAATGTAACTGACTCAAGTTACCCAATTCAAGATTGGCAATTATCCGATGAGTATTATAGGTCTCGTTCACTAAACAATTCAAAGCTTTCTATGATTATGTTAAAACCCAATATTAGTGCTGTATTTGTTCCTAAGGCCCATAATTCTTTAAATAGACTTCACAAGGATAAACGCCCTACTAATGAAATTAATATAAAAGTTATAATTGACTTTCCAGATAATCAATCGTTCGCTACTAAGCAATCTCGTAGTTTTCAAACTGATATATTTATAATTAATAATCCCGATTTACTTAACTCACCAAATCACAAGAAACCATTCGATCTAGATACGATTAATCCTGATAATCGCTTTACTGCAAAAAGTGGAACCAATAATAAGTTTAATTTTCTCAAAACCTATAAAGAAGAAAATAAGCAGACTAAACCAATTTACGATTTTAAGTTTCATGAACGACCAGGCGTAGATCCAGCAGCAATTGAACTCAACATTGTTCCTCGCAATGAACCATCTGAAGATAACAGTGGTTTTATAGTAAAAAAAGAAATTGCACGACATCCCGTTAGTTGGTTCCAAGCAGTTGGTGCTATTGGTGGTGCTATATCACTATTTATTGCTATTTTCACCTTATTTTTTGGTCAAAGTCGTCTCCGGCCATGGGGAATCATTCAACGATACATTATGCGCAACAAGATGCTTAGCCTTTTACCACAGTCTATGGTCAGCATTAAATCATATTACAATCCCGAATTTAATCACGGACCAGCTGCTGATATGAAGGGTTTAAATAAGACAAACCCAGAACCATACAAGACAGCATTCCGGTCATCAAAGTCTACTGTCAACACATATCGACAAGATCCGCCAAATAATGACATATCTCAACGTATACCATCCATACTTATTAATGGCGAGCAGCCATACTCATCCACTGCTGATGCTCATGCCAGTGAAATAAGTAAGCTCAAGACAATGATAGCAGCACAAATGAAGCAAGCTACAGTAATGTCAGATCAGCTTGCAATGCTTGAAAGTAATCTAAGCACAAACAACAGTGCTATACTGCTAGATAAATCGACCCTGGATAATACATGTCTATCAAATACATCAATGGCTCAGTATAGTGAACCATTTGTATCTTCACGTAGTGCAGCAGCATTTGAGACTCGCTTATCAAATATCGAAGCTTTCCAGTCTCGATTGGGAACATTCTACTTGTCATCTGATCTGTTTAAAGATGATTAGTCTAATTAATATCTATAATAACTTATATAATTATATTTGCCATAATAAATGTGTATTCACAAATCAAAAAATAATATATAAACTGAACATGTATCCAATTAATTACATTCTATTACCAATATTTATTAACGACTTGGAATTGAATAAAACAATTGGTACTTTAACATATCAACACATTGAATAAACGAAAATGTAATGCTTTGTTAGGAATAGCTAAAACAATACAGTAAAATAAAACTAATAGCTTAATCTCCATCGGATATATCAAGTTCCGCCGTCATATACTGAAACGCTAATTCTTGTACAGCACCATAGCTGTTGTGTCGACGTATACCCTGTTCTATTGTTCGTCTATCGATCATACTACGATGAGGTCGTTGTCCGTTAGGAGAACCTACGGTAGAGTAGGATTGGTCGTTTCGTTGTGGTAAATCGCGTCGTGTGGCATCGAAACGGCGCAAGCGTAGTCGGTAGATGATCTCATCGATCGTCAATTCAATCTGACAATGGTTACGTATAATGGCAATTTCTATAGTAATTTACAGTTAAGATATCAATCGTATGTACAAATAGCGTATTAGTGTAAAATTCTATGTATAAAAAGGATACTGGGCCAAGTGGCACGTTCACCGCGTAGCATCGACTCTGTCATCATTTCATCTGATGGATTAACCAGTAAGTGAGGAAATTGAGACCAGGCGATATCTGGAATAATGGTAATATCTCCTTCGTATCGTTGAGATAGAATAGCTCGTAATTTACAAGTGGTATTTGGCATAACACCTAAATCATCCAACTAACAACTCAATGGTATTTAGTAATATATAATATATAATATAGAGTGTGTATAGTTTACCTGTGCTAAACGATGTTGCAATTCCTGAACCGCTAAATTCATCATCCAAGAACCCGCCCGATGTAAAGGTGACTCCGAAATAGACTTGCGTAAAAATGGAATAACATGTGGATTGACTATAAATATTGTAAGAAATAGACTAATCTACGGTACTCCTATCTATTCTATTCTTACCTTGACAAACAATAAAGTGATTTATATTGAACAGTTCAGATAGCTTGTTCATCGGTAAATCACTAATAAAATCATAGTTAATTAATAATATATATTAAATTATTCAATTAAATACCTACGTTTCTACTGAACCATCAATCCAACGATGGCCTAAATATACTCGTGTCAACATAACTGCTATTAGTGTCAATTAAACATACCAGCCATATTCCACGGGACAATCTTGCCTGTCTGGTCCTTTACCATAAGTCGAGTGGATTGAAACACTAAGGGAACTGCACACGATGCCATACTATTCGTTCATTACATATTTACATGTATAATATTAGTATATATACTAGCTATAACTATCCCAACTTACACAGCAGACCAAATGACTACATTGGGCGTAGTAAGATAGTTCAGCAATTGTGGCATTTCATGATTTGTCGATGAACTAACGGCAATATTAAGAATACGACGGGTTCTATTAAATGCTTCCTATTATTAAATAACATTATAACTTAGCCGTTACTACTGCTAATACTAGTCCATGATTACAATACCTGAAATGTCAAATCACCTAGAATGTTATATAATGATGTCTTCATAGTAGATTTATCATAAAAATTCCCTACTCATATTCCATAAATATCTAAATATATTATAAACAGTATTGCTTATACTTACCATGCTTAAGGAATCGAGATATTTTATCATAGATACCATCATCGCTAAATGAATCAAAGAATTTCTAATAATGACATTATTAACAATCCTACTATTATAGTCATCAAATCTATTACTTACAAGCTCTACTGCTCCTGGTTGTAAAAGTTGATCTACTTCTTCATCAGTATGTGTACAAATAATGGATGCAATAATAGAACCACTTGATGTACCAGATATAACTCGTGGCAATAAATTACACTCCTTTAAACAACGAATAACACCTATATGTGTTAGGCCTATATTCATCATACCACTCATTAATATATATATATATATATATAGATATCATCATCCTCTACTTATATAAAGACTTACCAAATGTTGCTCCACCACTTAATAATAAAGCCGTACGACCATAAGCATGTCGAACATTAATGAAAAAGTCGTATCGTGCATCCTCAGATGTCCATTCATCGTAATCGACATCAGAAAGAAAGTTCAACTGTAAAACTACTTCCTCAATAAATTCTTCAATAAGCTTCTTCGTACCAATACGTGTATGTGCATAGTTCTAATCAATGACATCATCATTATTAAATAGTTATTAATAATAAGCCATTTAACTTACCCGTGGATTACCCATATCAGCAAAATGACGTGATAATGACGATCGAAGTAAGAATATCATAGCTGATATATTATTTGATTCTCTGGCAGCCCGTAACTGCTCAATACGTAACTTCAATATTCCATAGTCATAGTCGGAAGAGACAGGATTTTGTTTCCACGTATTTTTACCTATTATTATAATAAACATGTTAGATCGTTCTATCAACAACAACTATATATTACCATCTTGTTGATCAAGTATCAATGCAGCTGATGCCCATTGTTCGTAATTGGTGGCTACACTCATCAAATGCTCGTAATAATCCCTTCTATCATGTGGATTTAATATAGCAAAATACTTTTCCTAATTATTATAATACACAATTAATTAATTAAAATGTTAATTAATTAACCAACTAACTATTAGCTACCTTTAACCATTGTGCAGACTGATAACCAATTTCATGTCTTTTATCTAATAACTGATATAGCCACCCAGTCTTAGATTTATCTTCAGCGGTGAATTCTTTAGGTTCTTCAATAAAATCCTCAACTGAAGAAGTCTTTGTTGTTTGTGTTGTTTCCGAGTCCGAGTCTTCCAGTAGCTCATCTTCAAACGCCATCCAAACAGGACGATCGGTGTGGTTGAGCACTGGAGGAGGAGACATATAAACGAGAGCAGCTATAGCAGTAGGTAGTTTGGTATCAGTATTTAGTAGTTATAAACGAATTGACTGTAAAAGTAGAGTAGATGACAAGGTAAGTGGCGGAATTGAATGAAAGTAAAAGTGTTGTTCAGTCGGAGAATGGCAGTCTCCACAAAAACAACAATGTTTATTGGTACTTTCTATTTTAGTCTAGTTTATTGATTTGCCTTCCTACTCTTGTTTTTAGTTGCATATACAGGTATCAGTTATTGGTTGAAATGCATGCAAGTAGTATTAGCCATGATGCATGAATCTATATGTATATACGATTAACAGTATATTTAAATATAGATTGCTATAGAGGGATGTGGACACGGTGACCTCGATGCTATTTACGCCGAGATTCAGCGGCGCGAAGAGGCACAGGGCTGCCGTGTTGACTTGCTGCTTATATGCGGTGATTTCCAGGTAAGTACTACGCTTAACACGATAGTAGCTAATAGTATTTAGGCGGTGCGTAACTTTGAAGACTTGGCAACTATGGCTTGTCCTGTAAGATTCCGTAAATTGGGCGATTTTCACCGTTATTATTCTGGTGAAAAGGTGGCACCTATTTTAACACTATTTATTGGTGGCAATCACGAAGCGAGTAATCACTTACAAGAACTGTAAGTTATTAATGGTTTAAAAAGATTTACTAATAAGTCTAGATATTATGGTGGATGGGTCTGTCCCAATATCTACTATTTAGGTGCAGCAGGAGTTGTTCAATACGGTGGATTGCGTATTGGTGGTATTAGCGGTATTTACAAGTCTCATGACTATACTAAAGGTAGCGCTGTTTAATAGCGATTATGACTATAGATATACTAATAGGAATACAGGTCGTTTTGAAGAACCTCCATACAACAAGAGTGATGAACGAAGTATCTATCATATTCGTAGTTATGATATTGAACGATTATCAATGGTAGATACCAAGTGTAATAGCAATGATACATTATATTGATGTACACACTGGTTAATAGATAAGAGAACGACTTCATGTAATTATGTCTCATGATTGGCCGTGTGGTATTGAACAATACGGTAATTTGAATCGTCTTTTATCACAAAAACCATTTTTACGTAAAGATGTAAGTTTGTATTAAATCATTTATATTTATTAATTAATATGAGCGACTATTAGATATCTACTAAATCTTTGGGATCACCGAAGAGCATGGATTTATTGCATCGTGTTCAACCACTTTATTGGTTTGCTGCTCATCTTCATGCTTACTTTAAAGCAACAGTTCAACATCCAGTTACCGCAGTTGAAACAGTTGACAAGCAACAAGAACTACTTAATATTGGTAATCCAGAAGCTATTTCACTAGGCGATCTAGACGATGATAGTAGTGGTAATGATGACAAGGACGATGGTATTCAATTTGAAGGAGCACCTCAAGTTGATGTACTTGCTGTTGTTGAACAGAATCCAGATCAAATAGCTTTAGATATAAGCGAAGAAGAAGAAGAAGAAGAAGATGATGATGATGAAGAAGAGGATAGTAATAATGAACAGAATGAACAGAATGAAAGGTCAATTGGCGATATGTTTATAGATACAGTTGGTGTAAACGCATCAGTATTACCAAAATTCACAGTAACCAATTTCCTAGCGTTAAGTAAACGACAATCTAAATTTGAATTTCTTGAGGTATGTTTATTAAATAATAGTAATAATAATAATAATAGTAAAATTGAATATATTGTTATATCTATAGATTATAGAAATTACTGATGAATTGAATGAAGCACCATCTACATTTTGTTATGATCTTGAATGGTTGGCTATTTTACGGGCAACACGTCCCTATCTATCATTACGTTATCGCCAATCAAGTCTACCCTGTAATGATGCAATTTACCGGTAATATTATATACAATGATTGTATTTACACTATTTATTAACTAGCAATACGAATAGTGAAATTGATAAGGAGCGTAAATGGATAGCAGCCAATGTCACTGATTTACAAATCCCACACAATTTTACGATGACCGTACAGCCACCTACGCCTCAAGAAGCGAGTGGACCTACACGCACAAATGTAGAAACACCACGTAGGTTAACATGTTACTGACCCACTACCTACTAATGACTATAATAACTATAATAACTATTAGGATTTACCCGCAATCCACAAACTACCAACTTTTGTCAAATGTTAGGTATTGCCGAACCAACTTGGCAATAAATAATAAATAACATTACAATGGCTATTAATGATATAATAGAATGTCAATCTGTATTTATTCTTATACTATAACAATGTATAGAGGGGGTAATTGTAATAGTAGTCGTTGATGATTCAGTAGTGGCTATTACCATTAGATAACGAGACTTAGTGAATTAGAAACGATCGCGTGAATAGCTATAACAATAACAGAGGCAAGGGCAATCAATAATGCATGCATTAGTATGGTGTCACACACACTATTATAGCGGCATGTAGTACATGGTATATAGTACACGCACATATACATCCACGTGCATACACCTACCTTTTGGCAAATTCTTGGTTAACGGCAAACATCTTGGTGTTTGTATCTTGCGTGACATGGAGCCATGGGTATGGGTTATTATGGCGATCCCAAACGACTTCAGTACCGCGAGCTAGACGGGTTACATACCAGGCAGCACCACCCACGGCAACACCCAATACACCAACAATAGGCAATACTTCAACGCGATACCAGTTTTTCATAAAGCTTTGACGGAACGACATATTGGATAGCTGTAAAATGGATGCGATAGATAATAGATGAGACGAGACAAGTAAGTAGAAATGGTAAGTAACGTTAAAGGTAATAAATAATATCGATAGTACGTTAGATGAGTATATATATATATTCTTAATACTATCGGAGATAAGTAACACCAATATCGCCTACTTACTGAAACTATGAGATTTACCCAAACAATAAAAGTGAGTGAACTATTGTTGTAATAGAAGAAAGATACCGAGTGGTGG
>JAHLTZ010000176.1:0-19219 GCA_025786725.1 Syncephalis fuscata
TATCCATGTGCTATTCAAAACTGCTGTTTATTTGGCGCTAGGCCTATTGGTTGTAAAGTTTAGCTCATTCCTTTTGTATCTCTCACTGGTCCATATACACTGTTCCATTTACTTTCCTGTCTATACACTTTAGCGTGTCTACTCGTCTTATTGCGTAGTGCTTTATTTTTAATAAATGTGTGCTGTTTATTAAAGTGGTTCACTTGTTAATCACTTTATTTATGACGTAATATGTCAATAGCGCTTAAATCAACGACTACTTTTATACAATACACGGCATGCTCAATTCAATTTGTATACTAGCACTGAAAAGATTGAATTTGATCCAACGCTATTAAATACAGCTGATTGGCGTAAAAGCTTTGTTTCAATAATGCCATTGATGTTGGTTTAAATACGTGGCGACAGCACCATTGAAAAGCCGTATTGCTTCTGAGAAAAATGAAGCCATAATATTAATGGACTTGCACTGCTTATTGGCAATCTACAACTGAAATTGGTAGTTTGATAAGTTGTTTTAATTCATAAGTAAACAGAACAAAGTAATATGTTCCGTTGAATTAAGCATATTTAAAAGAAGGCAACAAGATTGGCACAGCTTCTTAATATTAAAGCCAATCTGATGGTGAATTGATTAAATAGTGCGATAAACGAGTCGACAGTGAAATTAGCCCATACCTTGGCAATAATCAAAACATGTATGAGTATATTTAGCATATAGATATGATAGTGATACTTTGACATAGATCATTCGATTAATGTATTGCAGACTATAGAGCATTACAAAAAGACTATTGTGCATGTACATAGCAACTGTTTTGGTACAGATCGATATTGAGCTAATACAGCTATTTAAAGTTTCCAACGATGTTATGACAAAGTTAATAGTTTTGACGCTGGAATAGTGCCAATGAACGTTATTACAGAGCGCTATATAATGAATATGTATCGATTATAACATATAAACAGCTACATTACTAACACGGATAATTGTATAATATATATATATAAGCATTAATAAACAATCAAGCAGCCGTCAATGGTCAGTAGTGAACATGAAAACATTAAATTACTGTTGCCATCAACGTATAGCCAGCTGTATTAGTTAGCTGGCAATGGCAACATTGTAATATTGCTCATGATTACTATAGAAATTAGCATTATTCTATTGACAAGATCGTATTGTTAATATCTATCTAAATAGTAGAAATTAATAGCAAGCGCTATTAGCAAATGGACAACTAAGCACCATGCATATTTTTAATATATATATATATAGCTGGCCAAACGCTATTAATCAATGTTGTTTACCGACTAGCTGGTTGCATAGTATTTACGGATACCTGCTGATTAGCTGTATCAACTGATTAACAATAGCCAATATAATAGTATAGCAATATTCTGTTAAGCAATATGCTAGTAATCGCGCGTCAACACCGATAAAATATGAATATTTGATTATTTCCATAGCCGACTATAGGTTAATAGACATGTAACATGGGTATCAGTTAATCATATGGCTACATTAGTGCTATCTGTTATTGTGTATTGCTGGTTACTGGTCGACAGTTAGTGTTGAATATACTGCGTGCATCATTGGCATGATATAGCTACCGATACTAACAGTTAGTGAGCGCTATTTATACAGCTTACTACCATTGTAAACCAATGCTATGTATTGCAGTGCAACAACTAGGAATTGGCAAAATAGTTGCTATTTGTATTGCCAACGACAGTAGTGAGCTGTGTTTAATAAATGCCACAATTGAAGTTATTGTTGAAGATTACCGATTGTCAATATAAACATGTATACTAATGCTGGCTATTGAGAATTGTCATGCCAGTTGTTACTGGGTAATTGGCGACACAAGTAGTAAACCTAGTGTTGGTACTTGCCAATTTGAAACATATCTACAAATAACATGGACAGTTAACGTCTGCTCGTTTAGCAAGTGGCAGCATAATATGCACTGTTACTAACTGATGACTATGCATAAGATTTGCTTTTTGTATACTGGCAACAGTATGGAGTGCGCACCAATGGACAATACTATACCAATGGCTGTTATTGTTATACACTCCACTACATAATTGTATACGGTATGTAGCCAAAATCACTATTGTCTGTATAACACATTTATAATCATTAACATTGTCAGTACTATTACTGATGACTGATAGCATCTGTATAGTTGCCAGCGGCAGTGTTACATAGCATGATCTACTAATGATGCAGGTTATACTTAGTACATACCACTACTAATACCAATAAAACAGTATATATATACTAGCCGATGTTGTATTAAAAATAATGATATAGTTAGCAAATTGGTATTGGTTACTAATAATCTACTATGATTACGTAAATTAGTGCTGTCTAGCTGTAATTGATTATTTACTAATAATAGTTAATTAATTAATACACTTTTTAATTAGTATTTGTATGTATTCATATTGTCAAAGCAGTAAAGGGGAGATTATTACAGGTTTTTTTATTAACTAAGTGATTTTTGCCAATTTTTAGTTCCATCAGTAATGTAGCTAAAAACACATAATATCATTCATTATAACTGTATAGTCTTGACGCGCCAATACATACAAACTATGTATTTTTTTAAAAATGTGGGAAGGCGCTACAAATAAAAATAACAATATTATTATAAAAATGGCATTTTCAAGTACTTCTTTCCAGTTAGTATCTTCCTACAATTTTTTAAAAATACATTATTTGTATGTATTGACGCGTCAAGACTATACAGTTATAATGAATGATATTATGTGTTTTTAGCTACATTACTGATGGAACTAAAAATTGGCAAAAATCACTTGGTTAATTGAAAAAATAGTAATAGTCCTTTGTGATTTTAATAATGCAAATATGCACAAATACTAAGCAAAAAGTGTATTGATTAGTTAATTAAAACTGGCCAACATTGATTCATGTAGCAATGGCTAACCACTATTCGTTAATATACCTATATCATCATCTATTATTATTATTGTTTATGTGTTCATGTTGTTTGACTAGCATGATTAATGGTATGAATGGTCTATTAATATTAGTAGCGTATAACTGAGATTAGAATATTGCAACCATTAATATATAATAGATATTAACGTGTATTTTGATCACAATCGACCGCAGAGGCACTTCTATCTATTGTGCGCTCATAGTAATATTATTAACCGTTATTGTTATGTGTTTAATAACATATACAACGACAGCTGTATATTGTTCGATTATATTGCTTGCTAATACAACAGCCAATATATGCAACTTGATAGCGCGTATTGATATTAGTCATCAGTAATGTCAGCTGGTTGCTACCAACAACGCTGCAAGACTACTAAACAGCAGCTGCTATACTTGTATTTGTTACTGGCAAATGTCTGTGTTGTTACTGCTGTGTATCATTAAATACATACATGTATGTATGTCAACTGTTTAATATAAAATTTATATTATAGTGTTGATTCCAATTGTGGTATTATGCCTATTTTAATTATAGGTATCAAAAATACGGCCATTTTCATATAGATCTTTTAAAAATTAGCGTACGCTTAAATAAATGGCTTTATATTATATTACTAATATATTACAATTAGTTACATTTGATACTACAGCTGTGTTATTTATAAAACAATAATATAAATACTTGATTTGATTATCTTATTTGTGTTAAGTTTAATGCATTAATATTAAACAACTTATTGGAAGTTTAGTGTGATTTAAGTTTTAAATAATTGTATTTGATGGCACTCGCGCAATATAACTACAAATTCTTTCTATTGAGCATAAAACTAGATGGTAAATTATATTAAGCATCAAAATATTTATTATCGTATTATTATAAATAGTAATAGTACATAGTGATAACGCCTTATTTAAAATTGTTTTGTCGTTTAATGCTGGCTCTACTCATTATAATTTTTATTTATTTCACATATTTTTTCATGCATATATATATACGCTATAGCGTTAATATCACTATTCATGCACTTTATTTTATTAATGTTATAAAAACAATCAAGTATAGACAGTATAAAGCATTATGAGTGAGTAAATGGGAATGTATAGATATCAGCACTAAAGTTATAGTATGCATGACAACATGATAAACTTGAGTTAAAAATCACAATTTGTAGAGCTAGCATCAAACAAACAGCAGATTTAAATAAAACAAGGTTAAAAGTATATAATAATATACAGCGTATACTTGACACGTTTTAAAAGCCATTACAATACATTTTAATGTTACAATACAAATATAATTAACCTAAAATCATCCATTCAATATAAATATAAAACAAAACAAATTCTATTAAGTTGAGCGTGCAGTTTATATCGAACATTGTTTTTGACAGAGATCATATTAAACTAGAATGATGCTAATATCTTAATTCTTTGTTTAAAATTAATACTTTATTTTTACCAATTAAATTAAAATTAAATAGACAATATTATAATAATATGACGATTGTGCTGATTACAATATAGAACAATGCATTATTATTTCTAAACTACAATCTATTTCTATAAAAGCACGTTAATTATCTAAAATAATTATTGAAGTGTAAAACAATAAATTAATATAATCCTTTTTAAGCAGATAAATTTAGTAATTATAAGATTTAGTTTAAAATAAAATCGTTACAGTTTATTGCATTCAAGTCATGAGGTTAAGAGCGTAAGGTGTCGTTAGTCACTATATAGTTATTTATCCACAATGCACAGAGTTACCGCTGCTTTTGCAGGTAGTACCGGCTCCACATGCCATCCAGATAAATGAGCCAAAATTGCATTGACCAAATTTGTTGCCATCACATTTAAATTCTCCAGGACTGCATGATCCACCAGCGCTAGGAGCTGGAGTGGCAGGAGCAGCTGGAACAACTGGAGCAGATGGGGCAGCTGGAGCAGGCAAAGCAGGTGCTGGAGAGTCACTCTTGGGACTGGCAGCATTGCCGCCACCGCCTCCAATTATGACATCAACACACTGTTCATATTCTTCAATAACGGTGACTTGATGAGCGGCGTGCCACATCCAGCGAATGACCTTGCGGCCGGTAATATCAGATGGAATGTTGATTGTCCATGGACCAGACTTGCCTGGAGCGGCACAACCATCCTTGGAATCAATCTTGCGGGCATTGCCAAGGTTCTCATCGAGAATGTACACTTCGCACATGCCAATATGTTCAGCCGTGATGTCGAAACCAAGCGTAACTGTGTGGCCTACTGCGGTGACTGTACCAGCGGGTTCACCGCGGCAAACGCCTTTAAAGTTGGGGCTCTTAAGATCATCAATTAAAAACGATGCTTTTTGAATACCACGAGGTGGTGGGCTGTTCAAGTAGCCGTGAGCCGATGCGCCTGAGATAGCAGAGAGCGCAATGACGGCGGCGGCACAGAAAGTCATACCAATAGCAGATGTAAAGCGAGTCATTTTAAAAATCAAAATCTAAGTCGTTGTTTTGGTGGATTGAAAGTTGCGTAGTTAAAGGACCGGCCTTGTTGTTGGAATCTAAAAGTTGCGTAAGAGAGTGAGAAAGCGCTGTTGAGCTGTTGAGTGTAGTGAAGATTTGTTTTTTATGAACTAAACGTTGCAGTATTTATACTGAATTATTTTAAAGCAATGTTACATATTGTGTATAATATTTAAAAAAATGTTCTAAAATGCTTAAATTGTGTGTTTCATTTTGTGAAAAACAAAGCCATTTGCCACTCCATTGTTATTGTTGCAAAGGAAATCTAGTCAACTGACTGTTTGAGCATTTTATTACATCGTCACTATATAAATTGTGCTATTTCACATATTGCTGTGTATTTTAATGTAAATAAGATTGCTTTACCAATATTCAACTTATGTGGCTCAAGTGATTTGGTGTAAATGAGTAGATTGACACAAAAAGTTAATATAGGAATGTATCATTATATATGAAACAATGGTCATGCTGATTGTACTTGCAAATGCTGATGCGCCATTTTAAGGCTTTATTCACTCCCCCTTACATACATTGCAATAGACATTTAAAACGGCTTTCAACTCGTTGTTGTTGATGCCATGTTACTGGCTGTAATGCAAGCTGAAAGTTATGCAAAGCAGCAATAATAGACATGATTTTCTAAATTTATGTTTATGCATTGTTACAACGCAATCTATTGTTATAAAAATATATTGACCATTTACAGTAATGATTGCAGTATAGAACATTCGATCATTATTGCTACATCACAGTATATCTATATAACGACATATGAGTTATTTATAGCTGTGGTGCCATATATATAGTCAACATGATATTACAGAATCGTTAGCTAAGTATGAATTTTATTTATAAATACATACATAGTTGGCCACATCTAAAGTAAACAATTAACCAAATCTATAGCTACATAAGTTTGCTCTAGCAAGCCTAAAATGCCAATGTCTACTGGTTGTTTAATATTTAAGATTCTATATTATAATAATATAATAATTGTGATGATTGCAATATAGAACAATGCATTATTATTTCTAGACTACAATCTATTTCTATGGAAGCACGTTAATTATCTAAAATAATTATTGAAGTGTAAAACAATAAATTAATATAATCCTTTTTAAGCAGATAAATTTAGTAATTATAAGATTTAGTTTAAAATAAAATCGTTACAGTTTATTGCATTCAAGTCATGAGGTTAAGAGCGTAAGGTGTCATTAGTCATTGAGTAAGCATTTATCCACAGTACACAGAGCTGCCGTTGGACTTACAGGCAGTACCAGGGCCACAGGCCATCCAGACAAACGATCCATGATTGCATTGACCGAATTTGCTGCCATCACATTTAAATTGTCCAGGAGTACATGATCCACTAGCGCTGGAAATTGAAGCGACTGGAGCAGCTGAAGTAACTGAAGCAACTGGAGTAGTTGGAGTAGCTGGAACAACTGGAGTAGCTGGAGTAGCTGGAACAACTGGAGCAACTGGTGTAGCTGGGGTGACTGGTGCATCTGGCGCAGAGGCTTCCTCCACATCAATTTCCTCCACATCAATGTCCTCCACGATTTTATCTTCATTGTCGCGTCTAACACGTTTTTTGCCAGGATTAATTATGACATCAGCGCACTGTTCATATTCTTCAATTTCGGTGACGCGATGAGAGGCGTGCCACATCCAGCGAATGATTTTGCGGCCAGTAATGTCAGATGGAATGTTAATTGTCCATGGTGCCGCAGGTTTTGTCTTGGCACATCCGTCCTTTGAAGCGATCAGGCGTGGAGTACTAAAATCTGGGTTAAGAATGTATACTTCGCACTTGCCAATGTGTTCAGCCGTGATTTCAAATTCAAGTTTAACTCTACGGCCTACTGTGGTGACTGTACCAGCGGGTTCACCGCGGCAAACACCTTTAAAATTGGGGCTCTTAAGATCATCAACTAAAAACGATGCTTTTTGAATACCACGGGGTAATGGCTTAGTCATGTAGCCGTGAGCCGATGTGCCTGAGATAGCAGAGAGCGCAATGACGGCGGCGGCGCAGAAAGTCATACCAATAGCGGATGTAAAACGAGTCATTTTTAAAAATCAAATTTGTTGTTTTAATGGGTTTAAAAGTTGCGTAGTTAAAGGACCAGCCTTGTCGTTGAAATCTAAGAGTTTGCGTAAGAGAGTGAGCGCTGTTGAGCTATTGAGTGTAGTGAAGATTTGTTTTTTATAAACTAAATGTTGCACTATTTATACTGAATTTATTAAAATGAAAACATAAATTATTTATGGGTATTAAAGAAATGAACCGAGACCTCAAAATTGTGTGTTTCATTTTGTGAAAAACAAAGCCACACGTTACTCCATTGTTGTTGTTACAAAGGAAATCTAGTCAACTGACTGTTTGAGCATTTTATTACATCGTCACTATATAAATTGTGCTATTTCACATATTGCTGTGTATTTTAATGTAAATAAGATTGCTTTACCAATATTCAACTTATGTGGCTCAAGTGATTTGGTGTAAATGAGTAGATTGACACAAAAAGTTAATATAGGAATGTATCATTATATATGAAACAATGGTCATGCTGATTGTACTTGCAAATGCTGATGCGCCATTTTAAGGCTTTATTCACTCCCCCTTACATACATTGCAATAGACATTTAAAACGGCTTTCAACTCGTTGTTGTTGATGCCATGTTACTGGCTGTAATGCAAGCTGAAAGTTATGCAAAGCAGCAATAATAGACATGATTTTCTAAATTTATGTTTATGCATTGTTACAACGCAATCTATTGTTATAAAAATATATTGACCATTTACAGTAATGATTGCAGTATAGAACATTCGATCATTATTGCTACATCACAGTATATCTATATAACGACATATGAGTTATTTATAGCTGTGGTGCCATATATATAGTCAACATGATATTACAGAATCGTTAGCTAAGTATGAATTTTATTTATAAATACATACATAGTTGGCCACATCTAAAGTAAACAATTAACCAAATCTATAGCTACATAAGTTTGCTCTAGCAAGCCTAAAATGCCAGTGTCTACTGGTTGTTTAATATTTAAGATTTTATATTGACCTAAATAATTATTTAATGTTTTAATTAATAAAATAATACTTTATCAAAACTAGCCAACAGCTGTTGCTAATAATATATCAATTATTTTATATTTATATATCATTATTTTTACCTATAATAAGAGATATTTAAACAAATAAATATCATTCTAGCGTTACTGTCTAGCACTTAAGCACACTATCATCATTGTACATGCACAGTCTTGACTATCTTTGGATAAACTTCAAAATCCGCTCAAAGTAACACGGTCGTGTAACCGAGATTGACCTGCTCGGCGATAACTTAGAAAGCTAAAAGGCGCCCATCCAACTTCCGATTCCCGCGCTATCTTTACTTGCTTTACCTTCCCATTTGCTAGTATATTTTACATATCCATTGTTTAGTGTGTACCTTGTCATTTAAACGACTTTCTGGCCAATATGTCTGCCTTGCTAAATATCCTGGCCCCGCTGATTGTGCCGGGGCAAACCACGCACAAGCTGCCTATGAATGAGCTACTTAATGCACCATTGGAGGAATTTCTTGAAAATACCATGCGTAGTGCTCCTGGCATCTTCGATGCGGATGGACAAGACCGCCGCCGCCTACTAGAAGCATTTGACGATTTGTCAGATAGACGCGAAAAGGCCGCCGTATTTCAAAAAATCTTTCATTATGCGGCACAAACCTGTATGGTAGATCGTGATCGATCGGTGATTCTTTGGGTACAGACACTGGTTGAGACGCTTTTTGGCTATGCTGTCACGTCCGAGGAAGCTGAGCGCGAGATTGGCAACGATATCGATGCGGGTAGCGATGATGATGGTCAGCAGTCGCGTGGACTAAGCTTTGCCGCAGCTACAAAACAGTATACGCCTAAACGTACGGGTGGCGGTAATAACCAGGGCAATCGTCCAGCTCAGCGTCGAGGCAATAAAGACAACGATGCTTACGTGCCCAGTGATAATGATGAAGATGAAGATGACTATAACCGTTCTAACCGACGCGGCAATCGCAACAACAACAACGACAACAATAATAATAATAACCAAGGACCTACTCGTACCAATGCTGGTGGTGGTAAAGGACCACATCGTGGCGATAATAGCGATTATCAAGGCGGCAATAACAATTACGATAACCGTAATGATCGCCGTAATGACTATCAAGGTGGTGGCGGTGGCGGTAATCGTCGTCGCAAGGAAGTCTATATTTCGGATGAAGCACATGCAGTTGCACGTAAAGTCTTCAGTAGACCCAGTTCATCTGAAGGATATACTTGCTCTGCTCACTTTTTCCCTTCAGACGATGGCTATGCCGTAAGTACACCAATATAGTTAACTATATAAACTAAATTATTTATTGATAATGAACATAGGCATTCTTGGCCACCTTGGAAGCAACACAAAAGACAATGGATATTTGCATATTTACTCTAACCGATGACAAGGTTGTTGATAAAATACTAGATGCCAAATCTCGTGGTGTTCAGGTAAAGAGCACATTGTTTACTAGCCTTACACGCATCAATATAGATGCTAATTAAACTATACCACTAGATTCGTCTTATTAGTGATGACACTCAGTCAAAGTGCTTGGGTGCAGATCCATACCGTCTTCGTGATGATTATGGCATTCCTGTAGTGACTGACCATAACATAGCCCATATGCACAACAAGTTTGCCATTCTGGATAGTCGTGTTCTCATCACTGGCTCATACAACTGGACCAAGGCAGCTCATTACAACAACAACGAGAATATGATTATATTGAACCACGCACCCACCATTAAAGATTACGAACAAGAATTTGAACGCTTATGGCGTCAATTCAACGATGAAGAACGCCGTGGCATACGCGCCTCTGAGTAATCATTAGTAACTGAACCCACTTTAATAAATTAAATGGTTTTTTACTAATACACCACACTTTATTTGTACTCTTTATTGATTATCAAGTAAACACTTTATACTAACATGGGACGCAATCGTAATTACAATCCCGTAGAGGCACATCGTAAGACACATTACAATACAGTTATTTGTAGCATGTATAGTAACTAATGCCATTATTAGGCAAGGCGCAGCACAAACGGGAGATAAAAAAGGTCAGCTTAATGCTTGTAATAGATTCTGCCTTGTATTTACAAGCTATAGCCTACAGAACAAAGAGGAGCGACGAAAGCAGCGGGAATCAAAGCTAGAGACAGCTAATCTAACTGAATTGAAGGAGCAAGTTGCGCATTATAGCGCATTAGGTAAGTAGTGCTTACACTGATCCTCGTGCTTTGACCATCGATATATTATTAATGGGCTAGTACAGAGTCGAATGATCGTTTGGACGCTGCATCTCGTAAAAAGTTGGAGCAATCCAAGTCCCGATTACAGAAAGCAACCAAGATTCAACAGGTACTAACTAATTTATTGATTCTATATTATATTATATTATATTATATTATATTATATTAATGGTTTATATGGTAGGAAATACGACACAATCGCCCTCGGTAAGTCATGATTGTTTTAATAATATATATGGCTGTTAAACAATAGGATGTTGTTATTAGTCAGCCAGGTAGTACTGCTTCCTCTACAGCTGATCCTATTATACCAAAGGATCCTACACGGTCAATCTACTATCACCCAACACTGAATCCATTTGGTGTGCCACCACCAGGACAGCCTTATAGAGAGATTGGCAAGTCACTAGTTATACAGTGTTGCATATTAATGATAGATACTACTATAGATGATATAGAACCGACACCGAGTGAACAGAGTGTAGAAAATGATTCTAATGGCGAGTCCGGCTCTGATAATTCAGGTAATTAAATAATAATAATAAGCGTATTTTTACTTAAACTATTGTACATTAGATGATAGCGGCAGTGAATCAGATGCTGATGATATGCCAGAATTGCCACCAGACTCACCGCCCTCTAATGCTGGTTCTGATCAAGAACAATTAAGCGATAATGAAGATGATTTACCGGATCTGCCTGAAGGCACGCCACCTCCATTACCTTCAGAATTAGAAAACACTACCACCGCAACAGCAACAGCTCCGTTTAGACCGCCATTTAATCCCAACTATCCACCGCCATTTAATCCCAACTATCCACCACCATTTGTGGGTAAGTTAACAAAACTAATATTAATATAGACACTATAGATTGTAAATAGGAGGACCTGTACCTTACCCGACATATCATCCACCACCTATGATGAATTATGGTAGATACATTTAGTTAAAGGGAAACTACGTATAGTTAACATTTGATAATAGGAGGACATCCGCCACCACATCTAATGAATCGTTATCCAAAACCTCCACCACCTCGTGTACATGGTGCACGAACCGGACCGGCTTTTATGGATCCATTGAATCCAGAAGAGCCATACCAGTTGTTTCCACAACAGCAACAGCAACAGCAACCACCTGTTGCCACAGCACAAGCAACTATATCGGCTCAGCCTCAATTACGTGATTTACAAAAAGAATTAACTACTCTGGTACCAACAGCTGTGCGTCGTAAATTGGATACAGCTACAGATAGTAATCGTTATAGTCATGATACCCGTAATCAAGACGGTACATCGATGGCGAAACGTATACGTGTTAATACAGCTCCTGGTTTGCAGACTCCAGACGCCGTATCTTTATCGACAAGCGCAGCAAAGCCAGCTTCTCAACCGCCACCGCCACCAACGTCACAGGCATCAACCAGTAATAAGGCAGCGCCTAAAAAACTACAGGATGAATATAGTAACTTTATGAAAGAGATGGAAGGATTAATGTAATCTGAAAAGATAATAAATAGATTTGTAGTATTTATGTGTAGTCAAGTAATAATGATAAATATAGTTTAATTAATAAGTTACTGTGATGTTAATAATTGCGTAGTGTAATGCTGAATACTATGTTTATAGACAAGCGCTTATAAAAGTGCTTGTAATTTATTAATCATAAAAGTTAAAAAGTTAATCACAACAAATGCAATAAGTTTTTAATTTAAAACTTTGCTTATTTACATAATTTGATTAATTGTAGCAATATTAACAGCAATGCCAATCACGTTTTATTTGTTAAAGACTTTTAACAATATGTTTGTAATAAATGCAACTCAAAAAATACAATACAAAAATATATGTAAAAATTAGCACTAATAATGTTGAAATAGTAGTCAGTGTTGGAACAAACGTTGTTATTGAAAACAAAAACCAATTACTAATGAAACAACTATTAAAAATAAAATATGTTATTAAAGAGTATTTAAGCTGCGATAAACATCATTACAAGAAAACAAAATGTGCTGTAAACAAAAATGATTTAAGTTAATAAATGAAATTTCTAATTAAAATTGAAAAACGGGATATTTTCAAATTTTCTTTGTTCTATATAAATGTTCTTTATTCAACTATAATAGCGCGTGTCGGCTCATTGTTAGTATGAAATCCGTTATTAAACATGATATTCATTGGCAAGTTTGCAAAGATAATAAGCCAACTAAAAAATATAAATTATTTTGAAAATACTGGCCTGTGTTTAAAGACCGCGTGTAAAAATCAGCCAAATTTAGATATCAGAAACACGAAATACAGTATATTGTTACATGTTGTTAAAACAACCATTTGAAAACTTTGCGTGAGCATGCTTCTAGAAACAAAATAAATCCGGTCAAGTTTAGGATTTATTCGGCAATATACGCTATGATTCAACTGGCAGTTATTTTATGGGGTATATCCATATGATACGTGTGACAATGTTACAAAAGCAGCAATATTTACATTTATTATATTGTTATTGAAGTATTCCTTTCTAGATGTCACCGTGGTTGCACCATAGGCTGACGTATGCTGAAAGGGGATAATTGTGAGTTCACTTTCACATGGTTCAACTATTTTAGTTTGTATCAGCAACAACAGGGGACACAGCGTAAAAAAAGAAAAGCTTTTCGAGTCATAGTTTCCAGCTAACTATTTATTATAGATAATAGAATAGAATCAAATAATATTTTGTCGAGTGAACAATTGACGTTAAATTGTATATACAGAGATGCTTATATGGAAATAAATTAATAGCTAATTATGGAATAACATATACCATTTATTATTTATAGTAATTTCTTTGTATAAAATTAAAAATACCGGTTTTATTACTTTTTTGAAACAATAGGCAGCTGATACAATAACCTGCACTTTCCATATCTTTCAGTTGCACACACGCATATATATAGCGCTGTTTCGTTTACTAGAAAATATAAAATATCATCAACTTTATTTTCGATACAAATTACCTCAACTTTATCATGCATACAAACCTTCAGCTTTTATCTTTGGTTCTTGCTGCTATAGCCGGATGTAATCTTCGTGGATCGGTAGTTACAGCTCGGCTACAGCAGCAACCCGACCTGCTGATAAAAGCCAATCAGGAATTCATGCTACAAAATAATCTTATTACTTCAAATCAGATTAAAAACAATACTGCTACGACTCCTGCTGCAACATCCAAATCCAAAAAGCCAATACAATCTAAACCATTATTCATTCCAAGTATTGTACCGGGTCCACAATCCAAATATGAAACGCTATCTACGTCGCCTATGCTACAACAGCGTGCCGCCACCTCTAATTTTGTCAACAATCCAGAATCAACTGCACTAAGTTTTGCCATGACGCAACTCAAAATGAAGAAGAACGAATATATAATTAAAGATTCATATACGTCATCTAGCACTGGTATTACACATGTTCGTTTCAAGCAAATTGTCCAAGGAATTGAAGTCAGTAATGCCATTATTTCTGTTCATGTGAATTCACAAGGAAAAGTCATTGCTTATGAGGACAACTTTAACAAAAGTGCCAATCCGTCTAAAAATCAGCTATGGAATGGCCAAACTTCTGTTCGGTTTACACGTCCACGAAATGCATTTGCTACATTGGCTAAACATGTAGGAAAATTAGTTTCTGAAGAAACTATTATTGAGAGTGTTGCGGTAGATGAAAATGGAAAAACTCAATATATATTAAAAGAAATACCGGATGTAATGGAGAATGTTGTTGCTAAAAGAAGTTACATTCAAGGTGAATCGGGCAATCTTGAGGCTTGTTGGGAGTTTTTGGTAAACTACGGCGGCAATTATTTTAATGCCCATGTTTCAGCCGATGGTCAGAACGTGCTGGCGATTTCGGATTGGATTTCATACGCATCGTATAATGTATTCAAACTTGGCGACACTGATCCGTCCAAGGACAAGCGAGTAATGATAAATAATCCCGAAAATAAAATAGCTTCACCTGAAGGATGGCATCGATTCGATGGTCAAGCTACAACAACAACACAAGGAAATAATGCCGATGCGCAATGGGCAGGCGATGACTACGATGATTATAACAGACCAGAGGCAAAAAATCTAGTATTCGACTATCCACTGGATTTAAACAAGGGCCCAGCCGCCAACAAAGAAGCTGCCGTTACAAATATGTTTTATGCCATCAATAGTATGCACGATATTGCTTTCCGTTATGGTTTCAATGAAGAAGCTGGTAATTTTCAAAATAAAAACTTTAATAAGGCAGGTAAGGGCAAGGCCAAAGACGCTGTATATGCCGTTGCACAAGATGCATTGGGTTCCAACGGCGCTATGTTTATGAGCAAGCCAGATGGACAGGCACCTTACATGTCTGTGTGGACATGGCAAACCACCAGTCCGGGCCGTGACGGCGCTTTAGTAAATGATCTTGTTGTGCATGAATATACACATGGTATATCAGATCGACTTATTGGTGGTGCTTCGACACCCAACTGTCTAAGTACTCAGGAGGCGAAAGGTCTTTCGGAAGGCTGGAGCGACTTTTTTGCTGCTTGGATGCAAATGAAGGCATCAGACAATCACGACAAGATTACAGCAATTGCATCGTATTTGGGTGCAAATGATCGTCCTTATTCGTATTCTATACACAAAGAACGCAATCCATTAACATTTGGTATGGCAAATCTAGCAGATCCTATGAAACGTTATGTAGTAGGAACTATTTGGGGTACTATGCTATACCAAATATACTGGGTATTTGTCGACGCACTCAAATTTACAGATAAAAGGGAAACTCCAGATGCAACCAAAGGAAATACTCGTGTATTCCAGCTAATCATCGACAGCTTAGCTGTGACACCATGTAATCCAACGTTTATTCAAGCACGAGATGCAATTCTTCAATCTGAAAATAATAATAATTCTAAAGATTCATTTTATTGTAAACTATGGGCTGTGTTCGCCTTCCGTGGCCTAGGTCACAGTGCTGGCTATGATAGCAATGGAAAACCGATAGAAAAGTTTGATGTGCATCCAAGCTGTACCAGTAAAGCGACTGCATAAAACTAGCTTAATAAACAATGAATAGATATGTCAATTAGTCGCAGTAGAAGTGTTGGTGTGACAATGTTAAGTAATATTCTATGTATATTATAATCTATTTAATTTTACAAATAGCCATGTAATAATGGTAATTCATATTGTAATATATATGCTATTTTAAAATTGATCTATTGTTTGCTACGCGTCAATTAACAGAAATGCAAACGAATAGGTAAAAATACCTAATAACAGAGCGCTAGAATGATAAAGGCACAGCCAAGCAAATATAGTTTGATGAATTGTACATGTAGCAGATGACCTGTTTATTTTCCACATAAAGGCCGGTTAAATTGTGGCCGAATCCAAAATTCAAGGCCCAGTGAGGAGATTTGACCAAGTTTGTGCACATACACGCGACACGATTCTACTAAAAATATAAAAAGCATAGGCGAGATCGTTACCGGAATGACACTATAATGATACTTCTTGTGTAATATTATTACCATAATTCTTGGCTAAATATTTTTAGAATTAATAAAAAATTCTTGGCAAACTACAATACGTAGTCAACTCTACATTTTAAATAATATAAATATGTAACTGCTAATTTGCCAATTTAGGAATAATTATCAACATCATCACCACTACCAATAACAACAACAACACTCTTTGGCGCTTTCAAGCCTTTCCAGTAAACTCTATTACGTCCCGGTCTTTGACAGCATTATGCATTTCTCAAAATCAAACCTATTTAGTGCTGTAATTGCCACTATTGCTATTGCCAATCAATTTGTTCAAATGACTGTTGCCGAATTCTGCCCCGTAGCTGCCAACCGTCCTGGTGGCCCATTCAATATCAATTATGAGTTGCATGGTTCCGGATCAAAGCGTGTTATGCTAGTTACTGGCAAGTCTACACTAAACAATGAATTGTTAAGCTCAATGTACTAACAATTTATCCAGGACTCGGCGGTTCACTTAAGCAATCCAGGCCACAAGCTGAAATATTAGCCAAGCTTGGCTATAGTGTAGCTATACTTGATAATCGTGGCGTTGGTGATTCCGGTAAGTATTTTGTAACAATGTAAAACTGCTATTTACTCATTTTATTTACTATTTTTATTGTATCACTACTAGGTGCTCCCCCGGGCAACTATACGTAAGTGATTGTGCCAATCACAATCCCACAGATTGCTAACATATTGTATTGAATAGTATTAAGGAAATGGCCTTGGATACGCTCGAATTACTTGATCATATTGGCTGGAGCTCCGATGTAAATCTTGTCGGAGCGAGTATGGGTGGCATGATTGCAATGGAAACAGCCATTGCCCGACCAAAAATACTAAAATCTTTGACTTTGTCTTGCACTATGGCCGATACCACACTGCCTATGGTAATTTATAAACAATTCACACAAATCTAAATTACTGACAACACTTATCAAAACTCACTAAAAAAACAGAACAGCTATATTTATGAGGTTTATCGAAAAAACAAAAATACAACTCCAAAAGACCGTAATGCTGTTTTGGTTGACGACATGTTCCCCAAGGTAAGCACACAACTAAACATTTTGCACTGTAAACTAAAACATTGGCATCTGGAATATTAGTCTTGGTTGGATGCGCCATCAAAATCAGTACCTGGCAAAACAAACCGTCAAGTGATGGAGAAGGTGAGTTGAAGCGTAGTAATGGCTTTGAAATGATAATTAACAGTTTTTATCAATACAGTTTATCAAGGAATCTGTTGATAATAGTGAAACCGATAAAGGAAACTTTATGGGTCAAGCTGCCGCTGTTCTTGGCCATGTTGTTAAACACGACCGACTCTACTCAATCCGCCAAGCTGGCGTTCCAACATTGGTGTGCGTAGGCGACTCGGATAAAACCATCCCACCAACCAACTCCTACATCATTGCTGATACTTTGGGCGGACAATTGGAAGTCTTTGCAGATGCAGGTCACGCCTTTTCGTTCCAGGACCCAGAACGTTACACTCAACTCCTGACTACTCATTTTGAAAATTCCTTGAAAGGTGAAAACACCCCCAAAATCTAATGCTTACCAAGTAAATAGCTGAGCATAATCAATGGTTTTTAATTAAACTGTTTTCTAGAATAGTAAAGTTTCATATTTACCATACTAATTTCTTTGTTTTAATATTTGTTTGTGCTGTAATTTAATTGAAAATGCCAACGATTAAACATTTTATAAATTATATATTTTAATATAAATATCAGTTAGTCTAAATAATATTTGTATGATTCTTATATTTTATAAATAAACTGTAGACCATATATATATATATAAACAAGTAAATAGAACAAACTATCATTGCCTTGAAATGTAGTTTTGGTTAGCTATTGATACTATATCAGGCTGCCTATTACCCATAAATATAATCGGGCAGCCATGGTAATCGTACCAAGGGACCTAGATGATTGTTTTAAAAGATAGGTATTATAAAACGCTATGTAACATATTGTAAAAGAGACAATGGTACTTTTTTATACGGCTATTCTGAGGTGTGTAAGGGGGCAAATAAAGCCTTAAAATGGCGCATCATCATTTGCAAGTCACAATCTAAGCGGTTATTGTTTCATGTACAATGATGGATTCATATACTTTAATTTTTTGTATCAATTTACTCACTTGAATTGAACTGTTTGAACTGTATATGTTAAATATTAGTAAAGTAATTTTATTTACATTAAGATATACAACAATATGCGAGATAGCACAATTCATATAATGAAAATGTAATAAAATATCCAAACAATCAGTTAGTTAAATTTCAATTAAAACAATGATAATAATGCAGTAAAAAAATCTTTTTTTTAAATAGGTGAAACGCCTAATCCCGAGGTCTCGAGTCATTTTTTTGATCCCTGCTCATAGTATAGGCCATTAACATAGGATAAATTCAGTATAAATAGTGCAACATTTAGTTCATAAAAAAAAATCTTCACTACACTCAACAACTCAACAGCGCTTTCTCACTCTCTTACGCAACTTTTAGATTCCAACAACAAGGCCGGTCCTTTAACTACGCAACTTTCAATCCACCAAAACAACGACTTAGATTTTGATTTTTAAAATGACTCGCTTTACATCTGCTATTGGTATGACTTTCTGTGCCGCCGCCGTCATTGCGCTCTCTGCTATCTCAGGCACATCGGCTCACGGCTACTTGAACAGCCCACCACCTCGTGGTATTCAAAAAGCATCGTTTTTAATTGATGATCTTAAGAGCCCCAACTTTAAAGGCGTTTGCCGCGGTGAACCCGCTGGCACAGTCACCGCAGTAA
>JAHLTZ010000177.1:0-19046 GCA_025786725.1 Syncephalis fuscata
CCTGGCCAGTTTACTGTCATGACAAATACACTATCTGGCCTGGTTGAGTGTCTTACTGGCTTTGAGCGTATTCTGCGTACACCAATCCCACTTGCCTACAGTATTCACTTGGCTCAATCAGTATGGCTCTACTGTCTTGCACTTCCTTTCCAGTTGGTCAAGGATCTCGGCTGGGTGACTATTCCAGTTGTGGCGGTCACAGCATTCACCATGTTTGGCATCCAGTCAATTGGCGAAGAAATTGAGAATCCATTTGGCTATGACGCCAACGATCTGCCACTTGATGAGTTTTGCAAGGTTATTAAGAGCGAGGTTAATATCATTACATCGGTACCACCGCCCAATCCAGAAGAATGGATATTCTCGGATGCTAATCCGGAACAGCATCGTAAACAAGAGGATGCTGATGAGGTGGCAAGTAATAGCGAATCGATTTTAGAGAGCAACAGCATCAAACAGCAGCGTGAACAAGGCCACGACGTCTCTATTTCTATCGATTAATAGTAAAAGCACATCAACCAGATCATAAAACTATGATGTCCGATGAAGCAATGCCTTGTTTCCTTACATTTGTTTCTTTCGCTTGCTTCATCATTGTTATCAATAATAAAAGTAGCATTAAAACATAAATATTAGCTATTTTATCAGCTATATATCTAAATGACAATTAAAAGCATTTGGCCAGTGTTACTATTCATTTATCATCATTCATAATAATTGTTATGCGGTTTGTTAATGGTAATAAAAAGTTTATTGCTTAGTTTAACGTCTTTAGCTATCCGCTTGCTCCTTTGTCGTTTTCTTATCACGGCCATTTCCATTGTTGTTTTGAATGTATTCAAATTTACGTGTGTCTAATTGTAGTGTAACTGGTCCGTCGTTGACTAGTGCCACCTGCATCATTGCTCCAAACTTGCCATCTACACGTTTAAATTTGTTAACAATTTATTAATTTGCTTTGTATTCTACAATACATGCTTTGAATACGATCTGGATGGTACGCATCGCGCATCTTTTGTAAAAACAAATTATACATCTCATTAGCCGGCTGAGTAGACATAGCTTTGTGAAAATCGGGCTTTTTTCCTATAATACACAGCCCATTAATACTGACATAAAACCAAAACAATCGCCTACCTTTAACAACTGTGCCGTATAGCGTAAACTGCGAAACTAAGTTTGCATAATTGTGTTTACTAAACAATATCATTTACCATTAATCTAATAGCTTACCACATAACACGCTGTAGTCTAGTTCAACTACACTTTTGCCCCACATACGTCCGGTCTCTTCGTGGTCGAATAAACGGACATTCAGTATCTTCTTGACCCTTTTAAAATTGTTATTGTTGCAACTTGTATTAAACTACTACCTACATGCTATCCAAGTCTTCGGTCGTGTCGTCGGTTGTCAGTCCTACCAAAATGCACAAGCCCCGGTCAATAGCACCGACAATCTGACCCTCAACTGAATGGCCATGGTCATTACTATTATCTCATTACTTGTTGTTCTACTTCTTACCCGTGACACTGGCATTAAGCACTCGCTGTATAACGGCACGCATGTTTATAGCTACTATGGTGTTGAGAAAAAGAAAACAGGAAATGAAGTAAAACGAGTATCGGTGTTATTATTTGCATTAGCAAATTGACTAATGCTACTTACTATAATTACTACAATAGTAGCTAAAACTGATGATACTAACTTATTAGTAATAACTATGTTTATTTCATTAATGTCGAATAATCAAAACATAGAAAAATATTGTACATATATGACGTATTTATTTAATATAATTATTTACCTACTCGATTTGTTTTAATATTATTTAAAGTTGCTTGCAATACTTTAATATCATCATTTGGTTAATATTAGTGATAATCAATATCATTATTTATCAGTTTCAGTAAATAACTAAATGTTAAACTACCATGTCTATCGTTATACTTGCTAGTCATAAAGTTACTCGGATTTTAATACCGCTATTTAATACTCTATTGTTTGTTGGTAAAAGCGCAAGTAGGTAATTACCAAGTATACTCTAGTGCAACTATTTGCTTTGTTGTTTTTCGCATTATTCTGCACTCTTTACTTATTTAACAACAGCAGCACTAAAATTAACCTTATTACAGTTAGTTACTGTGTTTTTAATTAATAAAATACATTATAAAAAAACGACATAGCAGTATCAATAGTGAATAAACTGCAAAATATCGAATGTGGCGCGTTTAGTGTGAGAGTGGTGGCAGTTTGGATATTAATTTATGCTAATGTGCTAGTTGTACTGCTCATCATTATTAAATTATTATTGAACGTCGTTTACATTGCATTATCTGTTACAAATGTATATGTTGATTTTTGGTTGTACTGTCACAGAGACATAATACTTGTGGCTAGATTTATTACTGCCTAAAAACAGTAGATCTGACCAAATTCCAAGGTTAGGACGATTAGCAGTCCCGTAACATCATGGTGGTACTTTGTTATAGATTGTTAAAAGTAGCGTAAGTGTTACATTGCTATCACTCAGCATTTCAACACAACCGACTTTATTAGCTTGATGCATCCACCGCTGCCCACACATTGGCTTTCGTCCACGTTGCAGTTATATCAGCCGTACACGTGACCAATGGCGAACATCAAAGTATGGTAGCGAAAAACAAAACAAGCAGTATGAGTACGCGTTTACGCGGAAAAGACTGCGTGTAAACGTAATTACTTACTGTATATACCTGTGTATATTGCAGTCTATACTTTACACAACATTCATACTTTTTCTAAAAATATAGGTCATTATGATTGATATTCTAATTTCTACTGGCTGTCTTTATCTAAAATCATAGCAATTTATTGTTTATTCAAATTAAACTAATATTAACATTAGTACAGCTTACAACATCAGAAAAGTAAATAGCTAGTAATCAAAATCTATTACACTGTAAACGAGAACATTAAATCCGAGACACTTGGTAAGAATGTGAATCAAAGAGCCGTCAGAGATGATAACTGATTTGATCAATAATATATATTGTGCTGGGATTGGTTCGGACATTGCAAGCAGGTTTCAGCGGTTGTTTTGTTTCTCTATCTACATAAATAGCTGTACTCTTCCTACAATCGTATTACTGTTACGCTTTGTATGTAATAACGCTACCACTTGATGCTGAAGACTTTATAGCTATAAAATGCTCATTTCTCGATTATTAACTTGTTTATATTATTCTTGTCTACTTGTGGAATAGTTATTCCTTGCTAACACACAGTTATTTTTATCGTGTTTGTTGCTGTAGAAAAACAATGCCACGTTTTGTATTTACACATACCAAGTTGTTGGTAAAACCAATTAAGACTTGTAAATTACCTGTGCCATTTGCCTGTCATTCCTCTACTGTCAGTAGTTCTGCCACAACGAGAGAAAGTTGCGAAAAAACGGCCATATATGCCTCTTGCTGGAAAAATCCATATCCAGATGATCAATTTGTAGTTAATGATTATAATGGATTTCTTCCGCGCCAAGACCCATTAGTACGTCTTCCAAAAGAGTATGTTTCTTTAGAAAATTTACTGCAGCGTATGAGTATAAAACAACCGGATGGCTCCCCAGGCTTACTAGAAGACAATGGATTTGGCAATGCCGTTTTGAAAGAATTCCCAGAATACGATGTTACTCGTGTAACCGATACTCGGCTTTTATCCGGTTAGTAAATCAGTAAATGATTGATAATAGTAAATTTAGCAACTTGATAATGTTTAGCACTTTATCGAGACCTGACTTTTGCCGCCAGTGCCTACTTATTAGAGCCATGTGATGTGCAATTCCGCAAAACTGGCGAGTATGGTCTAGGCCGAGACGTACTTCCCCGTCAAATTGCTGTTCCATTGAGTGCTGTTGCTCAAAAAATAGGTGCACGCCCTTTTATGGAATATGCATTATCCTATGCTTTGTATAACTACCGTCGAGTGGACCCACTACGCCCACTAGACTACAAAAACCTTAAGCTTATACGCACATTCTCTGGCAATCAAGATGAACATGGCTTTATTCTTGTACACGTGGCAATGGTGCGATATTCCAACGCTCTCGTCGCAGCCTGTATTCGCAGCCTTGATGCGGTAGAAACTAAGGACCGCAAAGCATTTGATTCTGCCATGAAGGATGTTCGATCGATATACAATGAAATTATTGGAACTTTAGTTACTATGTGGAATCGAAGCGCACCCGAGAAATATTTAAGCTATCGCACTTTTATTATGGGAATTAAAAATCAAGTAAGTTTATCGATAAACTTTATAAACATATTTAACATGACTGCTTTTAGCCTATGTTTCCAAATGGCATCATTTACGAAGGTGTATCCACCGAACGATTCAAGTTGCGTGGCGAATCTGGCGCCAACGACTCGATGATACCGCTTGGTGATAACCTTCTAGAACTTACAGCAGGCCATCCTAATAATCCATTGACTGAAGTGCTAAAAGACTTTCGCACGTACCGTCCACGTAATCACCGACTATTTCTTGAGCATATAAATTATCGCGCAACCTCACTTGGTTTACGTAAATTTGCCACGGCTGACGCTAATTCTGCTGCACTCTACCTTGCCAATCTTGATTTAATTCGATCATTTCGGCACCACCACTGGATGATGACAAAAGAATACATTATTAAACGTAGCAAACATCCAGTGGCCACTGGTGGATCACCCATTGTGACTTGGCTTCCAAACCAATTAATCTCTGTATTGGATACAATGAAAGAAGTAACCGACAACATTCAAATGAATCGGCTAACCGTGGATAATCATACTTTAGTAGCCGATATTAATCATCGCGCTTCGGCCGAAAAAAGAACGCTTGCTCGTGAAGTGGCACAACTAGCTAAGCAAAGAGGTCGCAAAGCCACCCAAGTGGATGCTGTAGAAACGATTTCTATCAGGACGCAATAATAAAGTTGTAATAAATTATAAAACCGCTATGAAAATACAGTAATAGTTACAGGTATATAAGGTGCGTAAAAATGTAAATTAGTTTTTATTAATAATAATACATAACCAATTATGTAGCTATTTTTTAGATTGTAGAAAATCGCATCGTTTGAATGTAAGATTAAAATAAATTACAGTTACTAAATATAGAGGTAGTAAAGTCAGTGTATTGGCTAAATTCTACTTTAGCTTCTACATTTTGAGCTTACAAAGCAAAATCCACTCCAATTGAAGTCATGCTGTTATGCATAACATAATTGTATTATTTTATATTAAATACTGTTAATAAACTGATTTAAATAAATAATTTAGCATGCTATTTGATTTCTTTGAAACATTTAGGGCCAATTATTGTTGCTATTGCCATGTGTAGAAAGATTGGTCAAATATTGACATTATTATATAATTTAATTTAAGCTATTAGCCATTTAATATGGTTTGTGGTCAAATGACTACATTTAATAAATTCAATCTATTGAACATGCTAATGGATGGTGAATGACATTAAATATTAAATCAAAAGGCGCTGAAGCTTAATAAATATAGTGTGAATGGATTGTTGCTTATTAAATTTGTGTTATTAAGTGGTCATTATATAATTAGTATATAATGATTAGTTACGCGGTAAATTGTAGTGTGATCATATTATCACGTGTTTATATTAAGCGTGGTTTACCATAAAAGGAAATGTATTCAAGGTGAACATCTGACGGTCAAGTCTTGAAATGTTGCAAGTGAATGTGGTATGATTTACGTTATTTTTAACAAAATTAAACGAAGTCGACATAGCACCGCTTCAATAAACAACACTGTTTAGCATTAAAAACTGATTCATGGTTTATTGTTAAATTAAGCCATTAATCCCTTTGTTTCCAGTTTAACGTTAGGGGCTCAAAGTACAATGGCTCTATTAAATCCAATAAAATGCGTGACTAAACACGCAGCTAGCACGCACACATCCATTCTATTCACCAATTGTTTCACTAATTATCTTTTACCTTTTACTTTACCGTTATCATACTTAGTTGAGTCATGGGATTTGACGCTAGCGGTAGCGCTTTAATGGGGCCACTGAAGCAGGTCTATTCAGTGGCTCTGGCTTTCCGTCGTCCTTTTGCAGTGGTTGCCAAAGCTGTGAATGAGTTTTTAAAAGCGCCTGTCTCGGTCAACTTGACTAATAAAAGCGACCTTGTTTTGCTTAATGTCGCTTATCATACAATTACTGGAAGCTGTATCTACCCAGGCCGACATCCTGTGCTTCGGCCAGGCAAAAAAGACGTCTATAAGTTCTCCAGTCCGGGGAAAAAGCCATCCAACTGTGGCTATATTGTATTTGAACTGCGCGAAAGCCAAAATCAGCTATCAACGGCATTGCGGCACTATGTTGTGGTAGGCTGGCGCACTGGCCGATTCCAGCGTAAACCGCGAGTTATTGTTCACATCTATAGCGTTGAAAAGAAGTATTCAATATGCACAACGCACGAACTGCTACAAGCAAGATGCCGTGACCAAAGGTGCTACTTATCAAGTGCATGTTCAACAGAGGCCTATTGCACCACCGAAATTGGCCCCAGAAACTATTACACAGTTAATGTGGCCATCAACGATGTATTGCCGGCCACTCTTAACATTGAAATGACCAATGCCAGCAATCCAGGCTATATTACACGAGGCTACCATCCTACATGTCGTGGGTAAGTACCATTATTATTATTATTCCACAATTCTATAGCACTTATACAATGTTGTTTTAGACACACACGATATGGAGATATGGACTCGAGACTTTCTAAACCATATACAAAGCGACCCTGACTGTAACTCCGTTTTTATCATTTTTATATTTTTAAATACAATACTCTTACTATTTGGAGGAATTTGCCAAAAGGCTTTGTTTTTCTGTAATGACGTTCATTGCAAACTAAATACTCTTTAAAAACATGTTTTCTTTTTGATAGCCATTTCATTAGTAGTTTGTATTTGTTTTTCAATAAAAACTTTTATTTTAATATTAACTACTGTTTCAACATTATTAGTGCTAATTCTTAAAAGCATATTTTCGTATTGTATTTTTGAGTTATATTTACTACAAATATATCGCTGGAAGTCTTTCAACAAGTAGAACATGGTTGGCATTACTGTTAATATTGGTATAATCAACTAAACTACGTAAATAAACAAAGTTTTAAATTAAAATTCATTGCATTTATTGTAATTAGCTTTTTTCTGTCAGGTAATTTGAGCTATTAGTATAAGTTAAAGCTATTTGATACTAATAGTATTATTTATTCAATTGATACTAAACATTTAAGCTATTTTTTCCATTTCTTTCCTTCTTTGGTTGCTTGGTCAAAGCTACATCATTCTTTTTTATTGAATCAAAAGCATATTAGATTTTGTAATAAGAAATAACCACACTTGTTAAGCTATTACAGTTGTTAGTGTGTATTAAATAGTCAAATATGTATTTAATGCTTTTGCTTGTACATTTTTAACTTTACATTTAAAAATGTAGCAATATCATTTACAATTGCCAACAAGCTTAAACTTGTCAGTGGCAATCCTCGGTTTTTTGATACTGGTAAACATAATCTTTTCAAATAATTTATTAGACATCGCATGTAATTGAAAAATACAGTTGGGCTATTGCAGTTACTTCTGGCACACAATACAATACTTTTATTACTTGATATACACAATCATATAATTATTTGCACAATTGTAGCATAACATTAAGCTATCCAACCAGTTATTCAAGTTACATGATTAACACTTTACTAGCACATATTTAGTATCTTTGCCTTGACACTTGCTATTGTTGTATAGCCATGCGCCACTAACACGTGACTCTTTGTTCTATGCGCAGATACGCATGATAAGCACATGTTTTCTTCAAACAACTCGCCTATTTACACACAATCCTTATTGCTATTCACTTGTCCTTAGTATCTCGTTTCATATTCCACACGCTGAGCGTGCCATTCCGTTAACTTAATTACTCTATTCTGCTTCTATTTGCCGCAAAACAACAACTAATCATGGGTGACAATACTGCCGACGCAGCCAATTTGGTGCTGAACAATATGGCAAGCGTAGCGAAAGTGTTTAGTGGCGCACGCACTGTATTATCTGAGTTTCAGCAAACAGTACAACAAATGCAAGAAACAGACAAAATGCATCGTACGTCCACTGCAATTACTGTATCAAATCAACATCAGCACCTTCAGCTTATTGACGGTGCCTATGTGACATCAACCGGCCTATGTGACCCGCCAATTAATCTATTTATTAATACTGGAGAAACGCAGCGATGGGTATTCAATTCAAGTGTTCTGAAGTTCTCAACAAAAGGATGTGTTATATATGAAGTGCGTGACTTGAAAAACGGTCTAGGCTCCGACTTTGAGGAGCTAGTGAACTCAGATAGCGACGATTATGATACCGCAAAAACAGCTGCTAATGACGAAAAGAGATTACCCACTCAAAAAGAGCGTGTTTTTATTGTAGCTGGTGCATGGGCTGGCCTATGGAAGCGCAGTCGTATGATGCTCGGCGTATTTAGAACAACTGACAACTTTGCTTTGACATCAGATCCTGGGCGACAAGGAGCCTATAAAGCCATAAAAGGCGAATTTTATCCTCCAGGTGCCCGTTTGCGTGTAGGTGGTCGTCTAGGCAGTGAAGGATTTTCAGTAACTGCACAAATGAACGAAAATAATCCAGCACGTATGACGGTGGTTCTTGAGCATTGGGATTGTTGCGATACAGAGGAAGGTGGCTATGTAGCTACAAGGTAATTAACAGCAGTTTTTAATTAATACGAATTAAGTAATAGCTAAATTGTATTGATATAGAGCCAGAGGTGAAAATGATGTCACTTTTGCAAAATACACGCCACCAACTTTGCAAACACCGCTATTTGTAAGACCACGTAACTATATTTCCAAGGAAGACGACGAAGAGGAAGAGGAAGAGGAAGAGAAAGAAGAAGTAGTAGTAGAGAAAGTAGAGAAAGAAGAAAAAAAAGATGCTGCTCCTACTGGTGATGCCGAACCAACATTTAGTAGCATAGGTGATGCTACACAGGCTATTCTAGATGTAGTGGGTGGTCTTGGTGATAATAACAAGCCAGAAGACGAAAAAGCTGAACAAAAGGAATAACATTACTTTAAAATACTAAAAGATTATCAGTCAAGTGTTATTATCTAAGAAGACTGGTGTGGTATTTTTCAACTTTTCCTTTATATTATTACAAGCAATATGATTTATTTTATTAAACTATTTTACATATTAAACTACAGTGAACATCACAGTAAAAACAGCAATAGTTTTGTTTAGTTGGTCATTAATATATATATATATATAATATGTATCAAAAACTACGCTATTCAACATAGTTGAATACTAATAATAGCCTTTTAATCTATACAAGAACTGAGCACAATAGCATTGTAACCTATTATTTCTTGTATACAAACATCATCAATATACCAATTGAATCATTTCCATCTCAACGCACGTCACAATAAGGCGTTGTTGTCTTTATTTACAATTAGAATGAAACGAAATAAGTCATCAAACACACGCACACGCATGTTATATTGATTGTGTGCCATATGACTGTAACACATCAATAAAATCTGCTACAATTATAAACATACGTATTTACATACGCAACTGTGTCGCACTTTCAATATATATACACCATCATTCCATTAAATCGACAATGAACAACTTCTTTCCCTTCTTTCGTGCCATTACATATTACACCCTCTAACCGACGATTAGCGTAGAACGGATTGCTTGTTCAGGTCCAGTACTGGCTGTTGTATCTATACAGCGACAGAAATAAGCACAATGTATCGCTCGGTATCCTCTTCTTCTCGATACTCTGCTTCGCCTCCTACATCAACACTTAGCACTAGTCAGGCTAGTCAGTCAGGCGGCGGATTAAGCGCAGGAGCAGTTCAAACAGGCGGTAGTGGCAGTAACGGTGGCGCTAGCGGTGGCGGCAACTTTGGTTCTAATAGCCGATCAAGTCTTTCGGGAGCTGGCGCCCATCGACTAGAGCAAATCTTGCAGAATTTCTACTTGAAAACCGCACAGATCATCACGCAGTCTAGACAATCGGGCGTCAATGCGTCTAGTCATTCTAAAGATCCATTGCGGCAACCGTCGTTGGATACGCTCAACAGCACCTCTACAGGACGACCGAGCGGCCAGCCACGCAAAACAAACAAATGGGTAGGTAGTAGTGTAGCTAACGAACGGAGATGAACGAATGAATATACTGACCGGGGTTTATAGTTTAACATGGAGCTAGAAGATACAGACGAGTTGCGAGACGAGTTAAAATTATGGAAAGCGACGGCTGTACTTTCGGTAACGCCACCACCACCCATGATTATCGAAGTGTTTGTCGATTGTAGTGATTTGGCACCTTCACAAATACCTGTGTTAATGGACGGCGATCAAGGTAGAAAGGCCAAAATTGAAGGCATTTCAACAAATAGTGGTGGCCATCTGGGATTTGGAAGCCATCGTCGAAGTACCATTTTGCTAGAATCATGGCAATTAACACTTGAGTAAGTATTATTTACGAGTAATATCGATCAATATTAACGTGAAATTAATAGTACACAAGCCTCTTCATCGCTACCCGAGCTGCCCACACTTTATAAGCGATGTATTATGTTCTTTCGTGCTCTGTTCACCTACACTCGCCTGTTGCCATCATATCGATTATGTCGACGTTTACGCCGATCACTAGGCCAATCGATACCGTTGCATATTGGTTATCGATTTACAACGGTGACTAGTGCACGACCCGATGAAATCCAGCTTGAAATGCCTCTAACTGATCTTGAGCCACGTCCTATTACAAATACACATCGTTTTGAAACGGTAGATACACCCGCCGGCTTGTTTACACTACAAGTGACCTATCGACAATACTGTGAATTAACGGTCAATGATCCAGAACAGCTGCTTAGTTCAAGCCTAGTTGATATGGAAGAAAACTATTTCTCACCATCATTGGTACAAGAATCTAGAATGCGCAGCTTACTTCAACGAGACCTTAAAAGAGATGGCGAACTAAGCATGCCTTCTTCTCCTGTCAATACAGTAAGTAGTAATAACAATAGCGATAGCAATAATAATACTCTGATTTAATTTATTAATTATATAATAATAATATAGTCGGCTTTACATGCTCAATCGTGGCGAACTGGCTCATCACTTCGGCCTATGCCTGCTTCATTTCCCAATCCAGCACCAAGTGCTTTTTTTTCTTTAGGCGAAGGTACGCCCACTTCTACCATCAGCAACGGACCTGAAGAAGATCCAAATCCCGCGGCCACATTGCCATTGGACGGATCACCGATATTTAGTCCGCCTCTCTTTTCAACGACTGGTCATGCACCGACTGAATCGAGAATGCGTTCATTATTGTCGCAAACATCAGCCTATAGTACAACTGATTCACCACCACCATTCTCTAATCCTATAGACATGGTAAGTATTATTATAGCAATAATAGCAATAATAATAACAATAGTATTGACTCATGATGATGATTATAGCATAGGCTAGCCCATCGATCATCACGTGGATCAATGAAATCGGTAGCTTCACGTTCCAGTTCTCGTCCACCATCAATTGTATCTTCGTCGCCACGTGATACTACTCATTTCATAGCAGGTGGTCATCGGGCATCAACATCTATTGGATCAGCAGTCATTGCCACCACACCATCACATATTAATAATAACACTACAAATGTGAATACACATACAAATATTAATACGGTCACACCACCCTCTGTATCTAACATTTATGCTGGCATGGTCATGGATCGATCATCTTCAGGAAGACCACCGTCATTTACTTCAATGTCGCCCCATGATATATTTCCACCCCGTAGTTCTCCTGCCTCTAAAGGATCACCTTCATTGTACGCAATGCATCAAGCAGGCCATAGCTATAGCAATAGCGGTAATATGGATGCTGGTACAGTACCGTCACCTCAAACATCTGGCGGTATTCTACCGTCATTTACATTGCCTTTTGCTGTAGCCATTCCATCTCAACGACTATCGGGTGCATCTATTTCATCGCAAGATGTAGTGCCACCCCGAACATTACCTGTTCATTCAGGATCAAGTAACTTGGCCAGACGTACTTCTAACTCACAATCAGGTAATAATAATAATAACAATAAGTATTTATATAACAAGTAATTAACACCAGTAAATCAAATAGTCAGAAGGGGTCGTAGCAATACAAGACAAAGTGATGAAAGTATTACTAGTGAGCGGCGTCTTTCACGTGGATCTGTACGCTCGGTAAGTTTATTAGTACTAAACAGTTAAATGTATATTTATTATGATATATAGTTTACAGCAACTGCATCGCAAAAGGATGTTGACGATGTGGCCTCATTTGTGCATATGATTGATACGCATATGTCGATGCAATTAAGTGGAGGCAATGGTGGAGAAGCTAGCAGTGGGCCAAATGCATCATCACGTAGACAATCCTCAGATAGACGTCTATCAATTGGTATAGGCCATACGAGTAATACTTCATTACTACTCCATAATACTGATCATGCCTTATCAAGATTTCAACAACTGCGTGATGAAACAAATCTACTTACTGAATCGATGCAACTAGGCCATGCCTTGTCATCATCACAGCATCCATCTCAGTTAGTGGGTGCATCTGGTCTACCACCACCATCCACATCAACTATATCGTCGATCTCCTCAATGGCCACTACAGGACGTGGTCGACCTACTTCACGCCATTCATTCACTAATCTTATACTGCCTCATCGACGTACACCGAGCAATGGCAGCATTAATAGTGAACGAACACCAGGGCCTATAATACGTCATTCAAGAGCCAATACATTAGAGGGTGATAGCGATCAGCCCAGTTCATCGTTACCATTTGCTTCATCGATACCACCAGCCTCTGAGCCAGTATCTAATGAACCACTGTCGACAGCACCAGACTCGCCTTCAATGGCATGTGCACCATTATTGGCCATTGCTGATCGGCCATTCTTAGCAGATGACTTGCCTGTCCCACTGGCCGATGAAGCAATGAATGATTCGCCTATGAATCCCAATACACATGTTAGACGTATGTCATTAGTGACACGTGTTCCTAATACTGGTCTATCATTGGAGGATGCATCAATAGCGAATACGGATGAGCAACCAGATAACTCGTTGTTATCACAGCCATCAAGAGAATTTGGCGGCAATAGTCTAGAAGATGATGGTATGATATTCGGCTTGGCTGATTTATCATTCGGCGAACGAAGTGCCGGTAGTGGAGGTGCTGTAGGACCTCATCGACCGCCTCATTGGTAAAAAGAGTGGAAATTAGTATATATGTATGTATCTATGTGGATATGTATCCAAGTATCTATGTGCGTGTATTTAGAAAGAAAGAAAAGAAGAAAATGGCTGGTAAAAAGAAACTAGGTTCAATGTTATTTGTTAGTTGTTTCTTTTGTATATTATTTTAATTCCCTATCCAATATTATCTATCATAATCATTATACGATAATAAATAATTATATATTATTATTAAAGTAATAATATAGGAATAATTAGTTAATTAATTACATTTAATATAATAATCACACATCTTATAACCAAGCAATATATCTGTATTCTAGCATTATTGTATGGTGTTGGACTTTGCTACTTGTTAACGATTACCCTAATGTTCAGAATAAAACGTGTTGGTGAGTCAATATTGATTTAGTAATAATAATTTAGATATAATAAACGGAATAGCTTGCATGATACTATGAGTAATAAAGTAAAACTAGAAATCGAGTATATTTTATTGATACTAAATAAGGTTGCTGCTTTGTAGTAGGCATAACTAATAGTAAAACCAAATGCTTTAGTATTACACTATCAATGCAATGTTATTAGTTCGTAAAAACAAGTATTTACTGGTTATATTATTGTAATACTTTATTGTTAGTAGTCGGTGCTGATATCCAATAGTGTATTGTTCTTATGATCAATCATATGTGCTTTTAACAGGCCACTCAACAACACAGTGTAATGCTTGGCTGTGCTTCATAACAATACAATCATCATATGGTTGTAATACTTGATTTTTAATAGCTATCACCGCAGTAAAATGGCGACATGACACTAGTGTATAAATTTAAATATAAAAAGTATTGCACTAATGCTACGATAGTATGTAGCAATATCGAAAGAGTACTTTTAATGTAATTAGATGGCATGACTTAATGTATGTAAGTTAAAAAACAATAGTAGTTGTTTGATTGATGAACTGTTGACCATAATATGTATAACTTTACGTAAAATAAAGTAAATCGCCTGATATTTTGTACAAATATGCTTATGGCGTATAGGTAGCTATTGGCAAAGTATACCGTTATTAAGTTGTGTGGTAATGTAATGATTTTAATAATACGCTAATAAATGTGTAAAAATAGCAGTTTTTTACTGTTCATAACTTATATACTTAAAATACAGCAAAATGATTGCCGGATTCGAGTTCTTCGTGCTTAGTTATACAGATTAGTACAAGAATTGGAACAAAAGTTTTGCAAAAAAATGTTAGTCAAAAATCCAATTTACGTATTTTTAATTTATTTGGTAAAACGCCAATAATATTACGTATAACTTTACGTATAATCAAGTAGATTGTCTGATATTTTGCACAAGTATGCACATAACATATAGATAGCCATTGGCAAAGTATACCGTTATTGTATTGCATAATAGTGCAATGGTAGCGATAATACGCTAATAAATGTGCAAAAATAGTCGTTTTTTACCATTCATGACTTGTATACTTAAAATACAGCAAAATGATTGCTGGATTCGAGTTCTCCGTGCTTAGTTATACAGATCAGTATAAGAATTAAAGCAATGATTTTTGCAACAAAAATTGGTCGAAAATGCAATTTGAGTATTTGTTAACTAGAATTACGTTATACGTATACATATAGCATAACTCGCTGCTGTGCATTGCTATTTTAACATAATTACTTGCTATCATGCTTGTTTTAGCACTGTAGAGCGCTGTAGATTTACTTTAGATTAACTTTTATTTTTGTTATTAAATCTTTAAATTCGTGGGATTTGCATAATTTCTTGTCAACTAATAACACGTAAATTGCATTTTTGATCAATTTTTGTTGCAAAAATCATTGCTTCAATTTTTATACTGATCTGTATAACTAAGCACGGAGAACTCGAATCCAGCAATCATTTTACTGTATTTTAAGTATACAAGTCATGAATGGTAAGAAACGACTATTTTTGCACATTTATTGGCGTATTATCACTACCATTGCACTATTATGCAATACAGTAACAATATACTTTGCCAATAGCTATCTATATGATATGTTCATACTTGTACAAAATATCAGACAATCTACTTGATTATACGTAAAGTTATACGTAATATTATTGGCGTTTTACCAAATAAATTAAAAATACGTAAATTGGATTTTTGACTAACATTTTTTTGCAAAACTTTTGTTCCAATTCTTGTACTAATCTGTATAACTAAGCACGAAGAACTCGAATCCGGCAATCATTTTGCTGTATTTTAAGTATATAAGTTATGAACAGTAAAAAACTGCTATTTTTACACATTTATTAGCGTATTATTAAAATCATTACATTACCACACAACTTAATAACGGTATACTTTGCCAATAGCTACCTATACGCCATAAGCATATTTGTACAAAATATCAGGCGATTTACTTTATTTTACGTAAAGTTATACATATTATGGTCAACAGTTCATCAATCAAACAACTACTATTGTTTTTTAACTTACATACATTAAGTCATGCCATCTAATTACATTAAAAGTACTCTTTCGATATTGCTACATACTATCGTAGCATTAGTGCAATACTTTTTATATTTAAATTTATACACTAGTGTCATGTCGCCATTTTACTGCGGTGATAGCTATTAAAAATCAAGTATTACAACCATATGATGATTGTATTGTTATGAAGCACAGCCAAGCATTACACTGTGTTGTTGAGTGGCCTGTTAAAAGCACATATGATTGATCATAAGAACAATACACTATTGGATATCAGCACCGACTACTAACAATAAAGTATTACAATAATATAACCAGTAAATACTTGTTTTTACGAACTAATAACATTGCATTGATAGTGTAATACTAAAGCATTTGGTTTTACTATTAGTTATGCCTACTACAAAGCAGCAACCTTATTTAGTATCAATAAAATATACTCGATTTCTAGTTTTACTTTATTACTCATAGTATCATGCAAGCTATTCCGTTTATTATATCTAAATTATTATTACTAAATCAATATTGACTCACCAACACGTTTTATTCTGAACATTAGGGTAATCGTTAACAAGTAGCAAGTCCAACACCATGCAATAATGCTAGAATATGGTGCTGCTTGGCCATTAAGTTAAAACTCTTAAAAGCAAAATTGCAACGTAATTTAACGTGATTTGGGAATCAAATGAGTATAGACAATATTTGTGCAATTAAACTAACCACCCGTTTTATTGAAGATAAAATGGAATAGTGAGTTTGCTAATTTAAGTTAATAAATAAAATAAGTATAAATCTCCAATGTATAGAGCTATTACTAAACAAACAATAGTTTGAATTAGAGCAATTTCAATTAGTCATTAAATAATATATAGTAGAATAAATAAATAATGAAGAGTGTGTGATTACAATTAATAAAGTGTGCTCAAGTCTATAAAAACAAAATATGATTGACATATAATATTTATATAAATAGATAGAAGATATATGAATACAGGATAGTGATAGTGATTATTTTGATCATTGATGTCACTCACCACCCAGTTCTATGTTCAATAGAATAATGCTATCGATTATAGCCATTTGACTATCAAATCATATTAAATTGTTAATAAATTGTTTAAATAAACAGTGTAGTGATAGTCGTATCTAGTGTATTGTATTCTAGTTATCTACATGCCAATAGCTTTTTAATTAAGCAAATATAATGCAACTCGAATTTAAAAAGTACGATAAACTATAAACAACAGTAACAGAGTTAACACTACAATATTATGTCGTCTCACTAAACACATTATACACTTTATTGGGATTATTTTGGTTTAATATACATAACTTCCTCTTTGCCACCACTGCCACTTTGTTTATTTAACTAACACAATTAAAGTGCGCAACAATACCAGCTAACACTTGGCTGGATAAAAAACCAAATGAATACATATTCCCACCAGTTGGAAAACCACGTCAAGTGATAGCATTAACAGCAATACATAGTACTACTATTGATACTTGTACCAATAAAGGCGATAATTGGTATTGTAAGCCACATGCAAAAATGCTGGCGAATGATGAAAAGTGCAATCCGGATATATTTGTCGTCCCGATACCAATGTTTGAATGACTATAACAAATGTTTGTTAGTATTGTTTAGTATTATAAAGTGCCTACACCTAATTGATTGTTGTTCGTGTATAGTTTATAGTGTACATATAGCATGGTTGTTTTGTTGTTTGGATATTATTACTAGTTGTTATACAATACAATAAATAAATTAAAATGTTGTTGAAAGTTGCTAATCAAGATAGCATTTAATATAGAAACTATGCGTCCACCAGGAGTACCGACAGTACTACGACTTGGGCGTAAGTAACATTTGTCAGATGCACATAGCTTATATTAATCACCATCAGGATGATGATGTTGTTTAATAATGCTATAATACAATGTAGTAATTCAAGTGGAGCAATAAGCAGCACTAAACTACGGATTCACCCATTTGTAGTTAGTGTGTAAAGCCAACACATATGAGTACTACAACATACTACAACTAAACAACACATGCCATATGCTGATATGTCATTATGAGATCACAATATAGTGCAGTCTTTGCCACGTCGTAACCAGCCGCAGAATACCATTTAACGTTCGGTTGCTAGACCTATAGAGATTCAACGTCTTTGCACAGACTTTAAGACGGCGGTAGAGCATTAAAGGATATTTGAGACCGCTACTATACTGTGATTCATTCAACAACACCCACAAATAAACAGTACAATATATGTCCATCTATTACAGGCATTCACATATCACACCAATCTAGTGCGTGATTGCAGTGTTCAGCAAGTTGAACACTACCAACACACCTCCAGCGCGCGTTACAAACAGGTGAGCACTAACATATGGCCACCCATTACAGATCGCCGCATCCATATGAAGGAAACACGCAGCAATAACTGACTTGCTAAATACTGTTACTGCATGCTCTAGCCTTTACAGGAGGGGCATAGACGATACTATCTAATGCTGTACGCCCTAGCGCCCCCATGAGAGAGCGTGCAGCAATACCGACTTATGCCTATTACTGCACGCTCCAGCATCCCACATATCTCCGCACTACACTAGTATACAGCCGCCTATTACGGGCAGCCATATAATTGTTGAGCCAGTATAATACAGCATCTGCAAATACTGTATTGCACATTCAACACAGCTCACAAGTAAGAACACAGTATATCGTGATCAACCAACAAGGGACACACACCACTGATGTAACTACTAGACAATGCTCCATTAACAAGCGGTTTACAGCACATTAACAACTAGAAACAGAAGAAGGCGAGGTAATGAGCAAAAGTAATCTCAACACAGCCTTATAAAATTGCCTAAAACATATCTACCAATTAGAATGCAATATTGGTAATAGTATGTGGCAACTGTTCATTGGCGTATTGCAACGACTGAACCTTCTAATGCCAGATACCATCTTATCAGTATATTGGATTAATCCTTCCTTATTTCATATTTGCTCACTTTTTGCCTTCCATTTGCCGGTCATTTCCGCGCATAATCAGCATATCTACACTGGCTAGTTGAATCAATTGGCCAATACAACTGAAACATAGCCAAATGCGACCATTCTTAATCAGTTGTACCACTATAATAGCGGCTCTTTCCGATGCTATCAATATTTTTCAGGGTCTAGC
>JAHLTZ010000178.1:0-19006 GCA_025786725.1 Syncephalis fuscata
TTCTGGCTAACCGCATGCCTCTTGCATCCAGCTTCTTTATCAATTACCTGTTGCTTCAGAGTTTGTCGGGCGCAGCCAAGGAGTTGCTTATGGTTGTCCCATTTGTCCTCAAGTGGATCAAACGGCGTGCTTTAGTTAAGACGCCTCGTCATATTTGGGAGCTGAAGGCAATGCCATCAATATCTTGGGGCCAAACAGTTCCACAGCACACGCTTGTATTTGTCATTGGTATGACTTACTCTGTTATTGCACCACTTGTGCTTCCATTCGCTCTGCTCTACTTTGTCTTTTACTATATCGTCTATCGTTACCAGTTCCTTTACATTCTTGATCAGCCATCACACGCAGAATTGGGCGGACGTGCCTTTACCATTACCGTGTCCCATATCTTTGTCGGTCTATACATTTCTGAACTTACAATGCTGGGGATTTTCATTTTGAACAAAAATGTTGCTCAGCTTGTATTGATGTTTTTCCCGATTGTTGCTACAATCATTGTTAATCTGTATATCGAACATGCCTTCCGCGATCTTTTGACATATGTACCTGTGGAGACATTGCTTAAGGCCGACCGTGGCGGCAGTATGCCTATTGCAAAAGTTGCTACTGCTGCAACGACTCCAGTCGCTACTGAGTTCAAACACCCAGCACTCAAGTTCTCCTCGACCCATTTGAGCGATGGTACCTGTCTTGAAGAAGGTAGAGACAGCCAAAACAACGACGAGCCGACTACTGCATTGCTAGGACAGAACGATGGCTCAGGACTCGTTAAAGTTAGCCGTGAAACTTATTTGCATCCTGCGCTTAGTCGTCCATGTCCTGTTATCTGGCTGCCCAACGACAAAAAGGGCCATGCATTGAATGAACAAAATGAGTTATTAAATATGGGCATTATTGCCAGTGTGGACGGTGCTATTGTGCGCGATAGTGGCAAGGTCGGTCTTGTTATCGATGATGTGCCATTGGCCGATGAAGATAAAGCAATTGAGAAGTTAAAACGTCGTGTTCCATCCATGAAAAAGGATTTTGCAGATTTTGGCAACCATCCTGGACAAAGCAGCCATCAAGAATCTCACACCGAAACAACGACAACTCGACGAACAGAGCGTGGGTCTAATGGCGAGCAGATTATTATCGAAGAAACCGTCACCACAACGACTGGCTCGAACCATTAATTATTTAGTATTTTCTAGTTAATAAATGATAATTATTACAGCATAGTTAAACAGATTGAAATATGTTATATTCCAATTGAATACCTTAAAATTCATAATATCTAGCGAAAGTAGAGTAATATGACTACAGATAATGTCCTATAATGATGCTTTATTTTTAATGATATAGCGTTTATTTTTTTATTCAATTTCATTATATTTATTATACTGGTGAACACGTTCTATGATAATGGCTATTGGTGTTGAATGACTTTTATTTTTAATGTATTCATTGCTTCACTTGTTGTTCTATGATGTACCAACATGTTGGATAGATTAACTTTTATTATTCGCGCTTTGCTTGTTAATTTATTTAAATGCGCGTTTCATAAGTATTGGCTGACGTCCACAACTGATAATCTACGCCATTACACTTTTCCCTCCCTCTCTTTACACTTGATAATATTTATTCAATAATACACATTTAAACTCTATCCATTACCAAAAGTTTACTAAACGACTTGCTTGTTATGAATCGCTATTGTTTACTGTACGCCATTACCAGTTCGCCAACTGCTTTCTTTTTGCCTTTACTCTCTTCTGTCCTTTGGACAATCTTAAGTATCAGTACTTCCTAAACACCAGTGTTTGTAGTGCAGCAATTAGCATTAGTTATAACGTACCTGGCTCTGTAGACTGTAGTCATTGGTGTCAGGAATAAGGTACGTGCTCTTTATTGCACTGCCTATTTTAAACTGATACTGTGACTAGCACTAATGTTTGTGACTAGTCTTTAACTGCACAGTCTTTGGTATGTTTATCAAGCTACATTTAAAGCATTACTACTTTTCTGAAGCTTCAAATAGATATTAATGTATTTTATTGAACAAAGTATTATTTACAAATAACGATGATACCATATAAATAGGCATAGACGTTTTATTAATCAGTTGTTTGACAATAGTACAGACAGCTAGCAATACACCGTTAATTCGTATGTTGGTATTGCCACGTAATAAAGTTTTACTTTTCTCGGCTCAAACTATATATAGTTGCTCCGCAGACAAATATGGGTGTGAAATTCAACATTGTTACCAAGAAGCAGTTCTGGCATTGTACTAATGTTATATCCATTAACTCTGATAATTCTAACGCGTATGCCTATTATTAATAAACAAATTAATTTATATACACATTTAATAAATACCTATAGACTGTAACTATGTACAATGTTCATGGTAAATAACGGTAACCGCCTTCATACATTGCTTCAACTAACTGGATCTTCAGTGGGATATACCATTATAAATAATAACCGGTATTTGGAAACATTATCTCAAAAAGTAGGCATACTCCTATTGCTACCTCCGGCAAAGGAGATTTACTACTAACAACGAATGGGCGAGGATCACATGGAACTTGACTAAAGACCGGTTTTTGACCTATAAAATAAATGCTGCATAGCGCAAAGCAGAATGACAGTTTATTCCTTCTTACTATCATTTCTAATTATGGCTCATAGCTATTTCTTATATAGGCCAGCAACCTATCTATGTCTATTGCTTATGCTCGGTCTATTATCATCTACCAGCGCTTATCCAACATCAAACACTCACAACATCGAGAACCCATCGACCGAGTTTAGATATTTTGATATCCAATCTAATCATTACGATTATACTCGTGTACTCAGCGCATCGCATACGAGAGGAGAATCCGATGAAGGGGGGGATTCAGAAAAAACAAAGCAAAGCAATAATACAGCTGTAAAACATCAATATGTCAAAAGATCGCGTGAACTAAAACCGGAAGGAGGACGGAGAGTCGAAGAAAGTTCATTTAGAAATGGTAAAGATCGAGATACACGACCACCGGGTGGTTCAAGTGGACTTAGAGCCTAGTTAAAGTATACAAAAAAATAACCAAATATTTTTGATTCAAATCCAGTAAATTAAAAATATACATTACTTGTTTGAAAGTAAATACCATAGCTATAATCAAATATATTTTAATTCGTTAAATAATTAATAAAATCTACTTAGTAGTAAAATATTAGTTTAGCACAATTGGTGTTCTAAATCTGATGAAGGATTCGATGTAACTGAAACTGAAGGTTGCATATCAAGTGCGACTGTTTCGTCAATCGTAGCATCTACCGTTGGATGGGGGTGCTTGAAGTGTTGTGGTAGATTATATCCGTGTGTTGGCATGCTGGCCATAGCCGATACTATGGGTGTCATAGGATATACAGGATGATAGTACGTGGGCTGGGTTGTATTTGTTGTAGTGTTTGTCGTATTAGCAACGGCCATGGCAGTTGGCGGATAATGATTAAAATTCATGTGCATTGGCATATAATAGGACGGTACAGGCAGTGAATGGGGATGGACTGGTATATAGGCTGGATGTTGCATTGGTGATATAGGAAACTGAGACATCATTGGCGCGGATAAGTGTGCCATAGTAGCAGGTGGCTGTAATGAGTTAGGATAGTGTGCATAGAATACAGATGTGTTAATATCGGATGATGTTGCTGAATCGGTTGGTGCCATCGAAGGAGCACTCCAATGGCCATTTAAACGTATCGCCTCTATGGCATTAACTAACTGCTCTTCGCTTGAACGGGTAGATGGCTCGACGATAGGCCATGCTGTTCCATCATTCGACAAAACAGGCGATTGCTCTGCGTACTGATGAGACAATGGGCTGTTAGCATAGTTAATTTGTAGTGCATTATACGCAAATGACATATGAATACGTGCTGCATCGGATAGATGCTCATTTCGGCCTATTCGCCAATTCGCTCTGTTTGCCTCGTTGACATAATACGGTATCCGTGTATCGGCTGTATTTAAAGACAAGATTGTAGCATCATTTTGAGATATTGTACCATTGGTGGTTGGTAAATGTTTTACAAATGCATACCGGTCGTATCGCACATGCAACAAATTGCCATCTAGAACATAGCCATTGAACAATTCAATGGCCATTCTAGCCTCTTCGGGTGACGCAAATAGTACCGTGCCAAACCGGCGGCTTTGTCCATTAGGCAATGATAAAATATTAGCTCGTATGACTTGGCCAGCTTGGGAGAATAGCTGTTTTAATTCCTGCCACCGATAAATGATGGGTAGGTTATTTACGTAAATTTGTGGCTCGTGAAATTGATTTGATCTCTCAGGCATCATAACTGTTGTATTTGCTGTTGTAGTAAATGGTAGTCCCATTTTTTTGGTAGGACGACCACCGCTTCTTCGTTGACGACGATGCGGCAAAGGTATGACAGGAACACCCTCAGGTGGCGCATAGTCAATAAAATTTACATCCTCTCTTATTTTTATTTGTTGCCCATTCCATTCATAGTTGTGAAACATTTCTAGTGTTCAAGTTATTAGTAATACAGCAGCTTGTTAGCCAACACGTACCAATGGCATTTTTGGCATCACGACGAGAGGCAAATAGTACAACACCACTATGCCGTGGGTTCTGTTTTGTTTTAGCAGCAATATCCGTTCTTAATACTGTGCCTATTACATTGTAACAATTAATCGTCAGTATCAATTGCTTATTCAATTAATTACCTGCTTGGAAAAATATATCTTTTAAGTCTTGCCAACGCACCCAGTCTGGAAGCTAGTTATTACTATTTAGCTTAAATCCATTAACTCAGCGCCACAGCGTCTTACATTGTCCACATAGAACTGTCGCTTGATTGGGATGGTTTCATCGCCAATCTTTACAACATTCTCCACCAGCTCGTTAATATGGTTCAATTTACTCTAATAAATTATTATTTACATCTTAACCTGAAATACTATCATTGACACTTACCCGGCTAACTTGAATTCTCTGCCCTTTCCACAAATAATTGTGAAATGTATCTATACAAGCAATTACTATCGCTAACGTCGTACTTGGTCAACTACTAACCAACAGCAGCCTGAGCATCTTGCTCGCTTGCATAAATCACAACGCCGTGTGCATGTGACTTTCCCGTTTGGTCACGCATCACTTCTACTCGCAGGATGTGACCTGTTCCACCAAACAGCTCCTATTGGTCATGTCATTATTTTGGATAAAGCGATAGGTATGTGCACAATACCTTGACATCTTGCCACGCCACTTTAGTAGCAACCATGACCAGTATTAGTATACAACGTTACAAAAATTCTTCTGTCAACATCCAATATCCAGTATTTAATATCTATCGCCTACCTGTCAAAGGTAACTAATTATTGATCGCTTCGTACACACGCCAATAAAACATGTTGCGCCAGACTAAATAGCAACTTACATGGTTTACAAACACTTGCTGCTCCAGTGTATCTTTGGTCATATTCGCCTAGAGTATACGATGCTAACAACTTAAAGGCCAAGCGAAAAGAAGCAAAAGAGAAAAGACAAAGAATATAAAGGTAAAGGCACTAGTAGTTAGGAAAAATGCAAATGCAGTTCAAAAGTATTTAGTAGTCGCTAGTAATAAAAGTAACAATAGTCGAGCAGTGAAGGCGGGAGCCGCCAAGCATTTAAATGAGAAAGAATTTTGGTCAATGTACATGAACAAACGGTTGACAACATGTTTCTTGCCATTGTTATTATTATTGCTATTGTTATTATTGTTATCATTGCTATTGTTGTTATTAATAATATTAATATTTATTGTTATAAATATGACTGTTCTTATTATAATTTTATTATTAATACACTTGATTGTTATTATAATTGTGACAAAGGGCCTTGAAAATCAAGGCTTTAATTATCCGATCCATCTAAATATGTATTTTACTAGATTCAGTTACAATACACCATACACACAATAATTAATGATAGATTACCCCAAAGTTCTAGTTTTATTCTTCACTTGTAGGTAATTCTCATCATTCTACAGCTTTACTTCTTGGCTATTAAGCATGTCTGACCCACCAGAAGTGCTCCTAGAGCAGGAGACGCTCGATGAGATGATCACAAAGAATCCGACGACTATAGCTGAAAGACGAACGGCTGTTGAATCGCTATTAGCCGCGGTTTCTGACGACGCGCACTCCACGCCACCCAGCTCCTATTCATCTGTCGGGTCACCTATGTTTTCTGAGGGCATTCCCTCCATGTCGAATGGAACACATGTACGCGGCCGTGATGAAGCCCATAGTGATGACGACGACGAAGAGGAAGAAGAGAAAGGTGAAAAGTGTGACGACGGGGAAAATAGCGCGCCACTTGTTGATAGAGGTCGGCGTGTAGAAACTGTAGACGTACTGGCGACAAATAATGCAAACCATCAGACAGTGCAGCAACAAAACGCTTCATCAACCTTAGTAGCAGGTAAAAGCACTGCTACTACTGCACCATCTTTACCTACAAATGGAACAGATACTACGACCAATACTGTTTCGAATGAAGAGACTAGCACAACAGATACTACTATCGCCAATCATAATCATCCTAATAATAATACTATTGATGGTGCTGATACGCCTAAAAGTTCATCAATTTCGCTCACAGCGCCATTTTCATCAATTTTTGGAAGTAGTACGCGTACTTTGCCTATTTCTCCACTGGCCCAACCACCAGCCAATGCTAGTCAATCAGATACGACACAGAATGGCGTGAATAATCAGCATCAGCAACAACAGCAATTGTATACACCTGGATACCATCCAGCTGAATTAGTACATATGTCAATCTATGCTCCAAATCTCATTATATCTGAAGATAATACAAGTAATAATAATGAACATGGCAACGAGGATATATCTGAATTGGACAAAGAAGAACAACAAGAACGACAGCAGGTTATTTATTGTTATGACCGTGTTGATTTACTACCAGGCTCAACATTTAATGATGGTAATAGTAGAAATGCAACATCACCTGTAGAAGGCTATAGTTTAGCTGATAAACAACAAAGACAATTATGGAATATGCGATTACGTAAAATTGGTCTTGCTCGTGCATTAGCCGAGTTTTGTGGGTAAGTTTGATGTATTATCAATAATCCATGTTGTATATAACTGTGTTGATCTATAGATCATTTACAGACCAGCCATTTATAGATAATGTACATACACAGCGACATCGTTGGTCAGTAATTGAACTAGAACCTGGCTATTGGATACTAGCTGTAAGTAGAAATGAATAATTTAATTATTACTGTTACTAAATAGTTTATTATTAATATAGGAAATTGCTCTTGGTCGTTATGTTCGACCATTACGTGATGATAAACATAAGTTTGAGGTTGAATATTCGGAATCTTCGGTTGATGATGCTTGTGTTCGTGAAATACTTTTAAATGGCTATCAATCGTTTAAGGTAGATTATAAGTGTTTAATTCATTAACTTAATTTATTAATTTATTATTATTATTGTTGTTGTTATTATTATTCAGCTGCACTATGGTCTAATTAATAATATATTGACACAACAAGGCCGTATTTCATTGAATCGACAGCTAATTACTCATTTTGATGCAGCAATTACTGAATGGAACTTTGATCGTCGAGATATTTACGCAGCCTTGAATGGTAATATCCATACTGGTAATAATAGCTAGTTGATTGATATTTTATTAGGTATTGACTATGCACCTATGTCAAGAACATCGCGGCTATCAGTTGATCAGCTGCTGGTTGATATACGTACTAGATTGGATCAAGTCAACCACACTATGTTATTATGGCGAGATACATTGGTGTCATCGGATATCAATGATATACAAGATACACGTACATTATGGCACTATTTAGTTGATAAATATGTACCGACTAAGGAGTTAAATGATACTAAAGCAGGCTATAGACGTGGTCGAAAGATGGCTAAGAAGATACCTGTAACTGAACAAGCTTACAGTAATGGAAATGAGGTACTAAATAACAATAATAATAATAGCAATAATATATATATCAATTAAACAATATTAATAATACTAATTTATTTTATAAAGTCAACGAATAGTTTATATTCATTTTGGCAATCTAGTAATTTTCTCAAAACAATTACTCCTTCCTTTTGGACACGTAATGTTACTGGTGAACCGACAATTGATGCTATAGCTTCAGCAACAATCAATGATTTTGACAAAGAATTAAATGGGTCCAACGAGCGTGATAATGCAGATAGTCACGAAGATGATGACGACGATGAAGGAACATCGAGTGCCGTAACAAGCCCCGCACTGAGTCGTGAGGCCAGTGAAGGTGGTGTTAGTAGTGATCGAGCGGGATCAACTTTACTACTATCATCTAATGCTGCTTCGAATTCTCTACCATCTATAACAACGATAACCAATGGAGTCACTTTACTGGGCCAGTTTCTTACCGGTCCACTCAAACTGAAGGAGACAAAGAGGGTGACAGAGTCAGAGACAGATGGCGTAAAAGAACAGGATGAGTCATTAGATAGTAATGGCTTGCAAGATGCGCCGCCAATTGTTTATATTGGATCACCTGCAGAAGCACATCATCTTATTATTTATCAGGTAAATTAGCTTTTATTTATTAGTATATAATCATTAATGATGTATTGTAAATTAATAGTATCCACCGGAATTACTACTTGTTATGCTTATTCCAGTAGCTCAAGCACCACAACTGACGGCGATTGAGTTCTACCGTACTCTACGCGATCATATGGCAGCGCTAGTTGAAGCCGTCCATTACCGTATGGCACACGAACGACGTGGCGTTGAGCGAGTTTAGTAAGTAGCTAAATAGACCATATAAGTATATCAATCTAATACGTGTTTGCTATTGGTTTACAGTGCTGATCGAGTTAAAAATTATCGATTTGCCTATCTTGACCGACAATCGTTGGCGTTCCGATCAACGTTGTCAGCACGCCGTATACGCGGTGACGTACGCGAGTGCCTTTTAAGGATGCATGAGACGTTTGAGCGGTAATTATCAAATATTATTATAGGTTTACAACTAATTTTCTATATTGGGTACACTTTATAGTGATGAAAATATTCGCGAGCTATGTGATCGATTATCTATTAGTAGTCGTTGGATATTAGCACGTCGGGACGCTCGACGAGAAGTCTATTTTATTGTTGATCGCAAAGATGCTACACTTGTTCATGTAGAAGGTAAGAGGCAATAGTATAAGCTAGAAAGTAAAGTAATACTGTTTTATTTTATTTAGAGGAATTTCGTCGATTATCGGCAGTTGATCTTGGTCAGATTGTTATGGATCGTTAATATGTTGATATTAGATGTCACGTAGTAATGTATATGTTTTTGTCTCTTTCTATGTGTACGTGTATCTGATGTACTTTATGTTTTATTATTATTTAAACAAACTCTAATACTATGAATATGAGCAACAATATTAATATTTTGTATTTGAATATATACACCAAGGTAGTTTTCAGAGTTTTGACTAAACAGATAGCTTGAGCCGAGAAAAGTAAAACTTTATTACGTGGCAATACCAACGTACGAATTAACGGTGTATTGCTAGCTGTCTGTACTATTGTCAAACAACTGATTAATAAAACGTCTATGCCTATTTATATGGTATCATCGTTATTTGTAAATAATACTTTGTTCAATAAAATACATTAATATCTATTTGAAGCTTCAGAAAAGTAGTAATGCTTTAAATGTAGCTTGATAAACATACCAAAGACTGTGCAGTTAAAGACTAGTCACAAACATTAGTGCTAGTCACAGTATCAGTTTAAAATAGGCAGTGCAATAAAGAGCACGTACCTTATTCCTGACACCAATGACTACAGTCTACAGAGCCAGGTACGTTATAACTAATGCTAATTGCTGCACTACAAACACTGGTGTTTAGGAAGTACTGATACTTAAGATTGTCCAAAGGACAGAAGAGAGTAAAGGCAAAAAGAAAGCAGTTGGCGAACTGGTAATGGCGTACAGTAAACAATAGCGATTCATAACAAGCAAGTCGTTTAGTAAACTTTTGGTAATGGATAGAGTTTAAATGTGTATTATTGAATAAATATTATCAAGTGTAAAGAGAGGGAGGGAAAAGTGTAATGGCGTAGATTATCAGTTGTGGACGTCAGCCAATACTTATGAAACGCGCATTTAAATAAATTAACAAGCAAAGCGCGAATAATAAAAGTTAATCTATCCAACATGTTGGTACATCATAGAACAACAAGTGAAGCAATGAATACATTAAAAATAAAAGCCATTTTAATGATTAAAACATAGTCATTCATATATTACATAGAATCGTGTAGTAAATAGTCTATTAGTTAATTAAAGTGGTCGTGTAGTTGAAGGCAAGACAGGTAGTGTCGGTACATCAACTCGATGAATAGCAATATATTGACGGCGACCCTTTTTACGCAGCTCTGCATCTTTACACGTCACTGGAATACCAAGTGCTTGCATACGACGGCATTCTTGTTCGGCTCGACCCGCCTCGTCTTGCGGTATCCAAATGACGGGCGGTTGGCGTCGAAAGCGCGGTCGTGTGTATTGTTCACGTAGCGCGTCTTCTCCATCGTCGCTTTCCCAATGATGTCCCTCGGGATGGTATTGGTACTCGTCATCGTCCTCACCATCATCTTCTATCTCCATAGCAGATGAGTCATGGCGAGGACGGCGATGATGACGTGCATGGCGATGTCGCGGTGTTTGTTGATCGCCGGCCATACCCGATGGATCCAGAAACAGATTGGCATCTCTCTGACTTGGTGATTGTGCGTCCATAGGTGATAGCATCGCTGATCGTGGTGCTTTCCCGGGTATCCTAATGGTTAATGAATTTCGACGACTTCTACTGTGCGTTGGTGTTCCTTCTGCGTAATTGCCACTACGGCGCATCTCCATGCTCTGTTGTAATGCACGTTGTCGTTGCGGTGTCTCAGCTCCATTCGCATGGGAACGTATTGTGGTCCGTTGCTCTTCATTTCGTCCTGGCACCATAACAACATAAGATTGAGTAGCTGTTGTGGCTTGTTGGCCAGCTGCAGTACTGCTACTTGGTGCTAGGACATTAGATTCAGCTGTTAATGTTTCTGAAGTCTCTGGACGAGTAACAGTTGTTGTTTCGACTAGAATAGCGCCAGCATGAGGGAATAAACCATAGTTTGACATAGATGTTGTGTCTGTTGGTTCTCCTAATTGAGGTGATGTCGATGATGATGTTCTTGATGATCCTGATGTATTTTTACGTCGATTCTGCGTATCGTGCAGCACTTCTAATCGAGCTGTAATCTCTGCTACAGTATCTTCTGTCGATTGTATTCTTGGTATTGACAACGTGTCATTATCGTTATCATTCAACAATAGCTGTTGCTGCTCTTCTTCTTCCGATACCATCGCGTTTTTCATCATTACTTCATCCATATTGTCCCATTCGCCCATTTCTCCTTCAACGATCATTTCAATTTCGGCTGCTTCTTCTCGTGTACGTGCTTGCTGTTCTGCTCTTGATTGATTCCAGCTAGTATTCATTGAGGATTCTAATTCGCCCAGTTCATAGTCCATTTCATTCAACCGCTCTTTGTGCAAACGGTGTTTTGTCAGTTTGTTTGCTTCTGCCGCTGTCGACATAATTTGCTTTCCTGTCGCTTTGGTTGACGGTTTTTCTGTTGCCATTTCTAAAGATGAATGCTGACTTGGATGATGAAGTTTGCTGCCATTTTCGGAAAATACATTAATCAAATCATGTACTTCCATGCTTGTAGTATGATCCATTGCACTAACAATACCAAGATTAATGCCTGGAATAGCGCCTTGTTCGGTAGAGCTTGGGCCCATATCCATAATACCATCTCGTCCGTTGAATACGTCACTAAGCTGGCTTTGTTGGCCTACATTAAATGAATTGCTGCCGACATCGCCGTCGTAGCCTGACCGATCGCGTTCTGGTGATCGTAATCCGCGTAATTCTTGGTCCTCAACGTCGGCCAATAATTCCAAAGGAATGTACTCGATAAGCCCGGCCGTGCCCATACCAAATCCTTTATTCATGTAGACGTGGGCCATAATCGTAAAGGCCACCAATAGACCTTGCATTACGCTGAGCGCCACTTGCTCGCGTAAAATCATAATACCCATTAGTGTTAACTGTTGGATATAGATGCCAGCAAAAATATGCGAAATTGCTTTGGGAAAGGCACGTGCTGCCGAGCCACGATGGGAAGCGTAGACGTAGAGAAATTGATATCGGAATACAACATGGTGCAGTGTAAAGTATATAACAACAAATGGTAGAATAAGTGGTGCAATTGTTGAATAAACATAGCCTATACAATCAATTGCAATTAGTTATCATTAATAAATTTGCTTTTTGTTTACTTACCAGTACAAAAAATAAACGCAGCATTTGGATAAATACGACCCCATTCCATCTCAGGCAGTCGTCGTCGCTGTAGAACTTTACGCGGCGTGTCGAATTTAGTAAATGGTCGGCGTGACCATCGTACAAATAGTGTTGGGATTCTTAATAGCTCTTTAGCTGATCCAAATAAAGCTAGTAGTAATACATAATTAATAAAAAAGGTGGATGAATTTGGCATGGCCCGCGCAAGAATAGTCAAAGTCAACGTGGGCTCATTAAGAATCGATGATAACGCGGTAAAAATACCCGTGGCAAATGTGCCCACCAATAAAATATTAACTATCTGTAGTAAATGGAGTTAGTAGTGCTATGGTTACTTATCTAAATCATTACCTGGAAAAGGAAATAACGCTGCATTAATGTAAGATAAACTCGCGAATAAAGTGGTATACCCTCGAAAATCGATAAGACTGTATATTATTATTGATATTGTTATCATTAGTCGTAAATAATAATAAATTAATTACTTACAATAAAGAATGTACGGCACAAAAGCCATTAAAAAAAAGATAATTACTTGCGGTACAATGCCTTCAATAAAACCCAATATTGGCTTGGGCAGATTTAGAAGCGGTTTAAGAAAGGGTAGAACACCCGAAAGCGACGACAATGTTGCAACAGAACTAGTTAACGTAACTAAACACCAGATTTGTTAGTCTACTTTTCTATTCATGTTATTAATAGCACTTTAATTACCTAAAGCGGCCCAAAAAAGCGTAAGAAAAAAGCTGGCCGAGAAACTAATGCCCTTGCGTATCCATCGCTCCCATCTTAGTACGCGTAGGTTTCTCCATAAAACATCCTCGGCTCTTACGCCAACAAATCGCGGCCATCCTCTTAGTGGGGTGCCAAATCCAACGGCCTGTGCCGCTAATTGCGCACCTAGCTGAGTGCGGAAGCGTATAAACGCTGTTGATGCAATATGGTAGCGTGTAGTTTGATTATTGGCCTTGGTGCGTACTTTTTCTAGCTCTCGTTCTTGCTTACAAAGTGCAAGTGCAAGATTTAAAATTAAATCACGCGATGGATCCAATGGCTCACCAGCCTCCATATTCATGATAGCACTATTACGCTGATCTACTGGAATATCATCACTAACATCGCCAGATTCGGGAGAAGCATAATGATTGGGCTTATCACTTATTTTAACCATCGTTTCCTCTAGCTTTTCTAGTACTTGTGATTTTATATCATCGGTAGGTATAGCTGCATCAAATTTGGATTTATCAATCATTTCTATATCTTGATTCGATTGTTGCTGTTTTCCTTTTGGCTGATTGTCAGTATTGCCGTTAACCTGGTCTTCATTGGTCTCTGATGGCTGTGACGGCTGTACTGGTGTTGATCGATGCCGACCAAATGGCCAAAACGACTGTTTTACTTGTGGCCGAACACCGCTAGTCACGTAATGACAAATGGCCGCCTCTAGTTGTTGATGAATTTTATCTCGACGTGTTTTCGCCAGACCGACCTGTATCGATCGACGTACTGTCAATACCGAGCGTAAGCCGCCAGGTACTTTACTGTAAATATGGCGCAATTGACGCTCCTGGTCAAATCGAATTTTAGCCGGCAGGCCTGTAATAAGCATAGTAGTGGCCTCAGGTCGTTTCCGATAGCCCGATGATGTAAGATAGGCATGACGAAGTCGAATATACACATTTAGTTCTCGCACCATATAGAACATGGCAATGCCTAATATTGGTCATGAGTTATGTAATAGGCAATTATATTGTACTTACAAACAAATAGATATGAGCAGACGACATGGCCCCAAAAGCGCCGCGGATTAGTTACATTGCCTACTGTCCACTCCTGTACACCATCAAGATCTCCTTGATCAATGATATTTAACGGCATCATAATAGGAAGACCAATAATGCAATAAATGATAAATAAACGGCGAGATAGACGAAGAAACCGCAAAAACATATAGGCATCAAGTCCTGCATTGCGTAGCAGCTCACGGTCTGGTGTTCTAATTGTTACGATAACCCAGTGATAAAATTGACCAGTAATTGAGCGTGGTGCCTGAACGTATTTAGCAATCATACGTGGTGCGTAGTAATAAACGTTCCATGGCCGGACTAGCGAGAATACGAGGTAGAGAAAAACGCCAACAATAACATTTACCGTCAACGAGGAGGTAAAAGCGGCTGTTGAGCTGCTAACAGCAAATTGCTGCTCTGCTGGGAACCAGCCAGGAATATCTTTGTTTCGCTTGCTTAGCTTAGCAGGTACATTTGATGTGCCTTGCTGTATCACAAGTTCATTGCTATCGCGTGGAAGTGATTTTAAAAATAATAAATTTGATTTGATCGATGAAGACAACACGGACGTATTATCTGGCTGCTGCACCAGTGCCACATTGTTATCGACATCGGTAGCATAGGCAAATTGAATAGACAGTAGACTGACAATGGCGATTATTTTCATCAGATGAAATATCATCGACGGCCGTATAGCTGAAATACCGTCGACCATGGTATCTGGCCGGCTATTCCATCGTCGTAACGAAAACATATATTGAGCCGCTACCGATAGAGTCGCCGTATTAGTTGTGTATATAGCTTAGATAGTAAAAACTAAGACGGTACTAGCGCAAAATACCAAATACATGAAATAGTGTGTGCAAAAAGTACTAGACCGTTGGTTTTGTTTTTCGCTTCTTAGGATTAGTTATCTGAAACTGCTACCATAAACGAGTCAAACAATACAAAACCAGTATTACAATAAATATAGAACAAAAAATAGCACTGAAAAACACGTCTTTCCTTCTATCCAAACGAAGAAACACTAATAAGCAGAAAAAGTAAGACTGTACTGGAAAGACGTTTTGAAGGTATTGTTACGAAGAAGAGTTATGCGAGTATTTGTTCACAGGAACGTACAAACGGGAACGGAAAAATGCACACCCGTGAACTTTTAAAGACCCAAATAGTCAACTGTTATAAAATTGCAATAAGATAATCAACCACCATTAAAGTAAAGTGTAGACTATTGTTTGTTGTCGGTGTATATTGAATAAAAACGGCTTTTTACAAAGCTTACAGGTATTTGAGATAAAAAACGATAGGCTTTGAGGAGAATGGGTATGTTATGTTTGATACAATCTTCACCAGAGACATGACCCAATATGGATACAACGTGTCTGGTCCGATCTTCTTGGCTTTACTTTGCTACTAAACTATTGATACCAAAATGTAGCTAATTATGGTACGTTAGTATTTGCAAATACATTTTAATTAATAAAATAAATGAACTGTATGTCATAACATGGCAAAACAGACTAAATAAATAAATAACATCATATCTCTATACTCTTATCTTCATATGCCACAACTTTTATAAAGCCGTAGATGACGCTATTTAAAAAAGGCGTTTCAATTTTATTTAAGTATAACAATTGATGGAAAACTAAAAACTAAGAAATCTTAATAACACTTTCTGCTATGTAGCCACCATGATCTGGTGAGTGTGAGCCCATTCTCGCAATCTCTATAGTGGGGCATTCAAAAGTGCCCACTTGGCAAGACTCATAAACTTGTAGCATTTCGGTAGCGCGAAACGGAATACGATTTGAATATTTCTTGTTGGCAGCTTCGCTCTTTTCTGTAGCGCTTGATCGTGTTGCTGTAGTTTTGCCACGATGAGTCGTGTTGATGATAGTCAGATGTAGCTAAAACACAGTAAATAAATTATATAATTGATTATTATTATTATTATGCTACCTTTAATGGTCGATCGGCTTCAAGCAATAGCCCAGCCTGATTAAATCGCTTCCTTAACAGTGCTAATACCATGTTAAAACATTAACAATACTCTGAGTTTGCTAAATCTTTATACTGACCACTTATTTTATCTAATCTATCGCCGGAGGAATCTTTGGCTTCTACATACATGACATGTGCATTATCTGTAGTAAGTTCGATCAATAAATAGCAATAATAGTCATAATTGTAAACACTTACCAGGAGTGCCCTTCATTAACTTTAAGCCACTTATCTCCACCATTAATGGCTGATTATTTAATATCGCATCTATTTCTGCCGATAATTCCTGTAAAGTACTAATTGCCTGGTCAATTTTTTCTTTACTATCAAGTAAAAGAATGCCTAGTGTAAGGTGCAGGCGTTCTGGCTTGACAAAGATCGATTCATCGATGCCGTTATCGTTATCGTCAAGATCATCGCTAATTTGCTCGGTAGCCACTTGAATAAGATCTTGTTGGAGCTTCGCAATCTTTTGCTGGAATAGCTTACCATGAAATGGCAAAGAAATAAAATGAGATGGACGTTGGTAAGGAGTTATCTTGATAATGATGGCTGGTTAGCTGTATGTCAACACAAAAGTTTTTTACCTTCTGTATAATCGCCTTCTGTGCCTTTTGAATGGCTTGTTCTGTGCCTCGTATCGCTAAATTGATATCAACAAGTTAGTCCCAAAAATAAATCCAATTTACTGCATTTTCGTACAAATATTTCTTGAAATACCGGATCTTGGAATTGTGATATTGACACGATACTCTTGTTCCAACCGACGGATCGTCTCTCCTCGACGGCCGATAATAGAGCCAATAGAAGCCTCGGGCACGGGTACATGAATTTCTGCCTGTTGGCCACGCTCCAGTTGTATAGCTGTATTTGTAGCAAATGAACTATTCTGCCTATGCTCTATTAACCATTAGTTGCTTTTAGTACTATATTGAATGTCGAGTATTTATGACCATAAAGCAATAGCAAGCAAGACTTACCGACGCCGTTCAAAGTTACAGTATGTAGGCGGTAATTGCGACCATTCAAGTTGCGCAAGGTAATACCTTGCATGCCTAGCCCTTGCTTGGAATTAGAACTCATTATTATACTGCCAATTCTCCGTTGACAAAAGTAAAAAACCATGCAGTATTGTAAGCGAATAGTATACTTGAAATGATTAAGGTGGAATTTGCACTCTTTACTTGTTCCCACCATTTCTCTATTTCAACGCAATAAAACCAGTGTCTCATTTTTCTAGAAATAAAAGATATGATGCTCAGCTTCACTTCAACCCGCCCCCAAAAGCCATGCTTATTGCACCATATAATATGGCAAGTGAGATTTAGACGTGCAAACATTCTTGTTACACTTATTGTTTTATTGATGATATTATTATATAGCTACATTTGCTTTTATATGATTGCTTTTATTCTTTCTTTTATTCCACCTCTTAAACAAGTCTCTTATTTATATTTCAATTTATTCATAGTCTTTATGTCCAATGTCATTTAATTTATGGCTTGTATATATTACATTATTTATTAATTAAATAAATATAGTATTTCTTTTCAAGCATTAAACAATTTACTAGTCATTTAATGTGATTTAATGGCCAAATAACTACACTTAACAATATTTACGCATTTAAATCAAACTTTATTTCTATTGAACATGAAACTAGGAGTAATTCACATCAGGGCCCAAAATACTCATTATCATAGATTTATTATCCAGTATACATATACACTCTATTTATTTATATCATTCTATAATATATTAGATACATTATATTGTTTATATGCTCCATTATACTTCACTCAGTCCACTCATTGTATTATATGCACTATAACTTTGACATCGTTTTATATGCTTTCTCGCCGTATATTCACCATTTTATATATCATTATATACTCGCTTAATCTTCCTCTATCCAAAGCTGTATTTATTTTTGTTCTAGCTTATTATTAAAAGTTTAGCTAATGTCGGTTATCTGCTCATGCATATATACTCGATAACTTAAACATTGCTAGTCTCATTCCATGTTGCATATTCATTATAACGTTTATCATTTCATTATATATTGGCCATACGCTGTATATAACCGTTGTCGGTATGGTTCCAGTTCTTTTATTAATAAAAATTAACTCAGTGCACCTAGTTTGTTCACTGAGTTATATTGATAGAACAAACAATATGAATAGGAACGAAGTTATGTTTTATTAAGATTATTTATAAATAAACGACAGCATGTCAATTAGTTATGATTTTACTGTTAATCAAGCAAAGTGATGAGTATACATAGTAATAACACATACTGTGATGATATACATACTGAATAATAAATCTATGATGATGAGTATTTGATGATTGATGTCACTCACCACCCAGCATCAAGTTCAATAGATTGGGTGTTATTAGAATAGTCATTTTAACCACAAATCATACTAAATGGCTAATAAATTAAATTGTATAATAATGTTAAATGACACAGCATGTTATGCGATTAACATATTTAATAAATAAATAATGCGGCGTAATTGTATTGGATGCAATTGTAGTATATCAATATTTCCAGAAATAAAAGCTGTTTTTATTTATTTAAGAAACAGCAACAACAATATATTATTATTATTTAATTATTAATTTTTGTTATCATTGTTAATAACATCCAACCATGTTTCGCGACGAATGCCACCAGAAGCTTCGGAACAAAGCAATGGAGTCACTCGTGCTTGCGTCCATGTCGACCAAACATGCTCAACTTTACAAACA
>JAHLTZ010000179.1:0-18881 GCA_025786725.1 Syncephalis fuscata
ATGATGGTATTAAGTTGTATAATAGCAATTGCTAACTGTTAGTATCAGTAGCTATATCATGCCAATGATGCACGCAGTATATTCAACACTAACTGTCGACCAGCAACCAGTAATACACAATAGCAGATAGTACTAATGTAACCATATAATTAACTGATACCCATGTTATATGTCTATTAACCTATAGCCGGCTGTTATCGATACTGTGTCTTATTTGATTACTATATGGTCAGTTAATATAATGCTGGCTATCGAAATAATCAAATATCCATAATTTATTAATGTTGACGCGCAATTACTAGCATATTTGCTTAACAAAGCATTGATACAATATCATACTGGTTATTTTTAATTAGTTAATATAGCTAATTAGCGGGTATTAGTAGATAGTATTCAGCCGGCTAGTTGGTAAACAACATGGATTAATAGCGTTTGGTTAGCTATATGCCAATAGCACTTGCTATTAATTTCTACTATTTTAAATAGATATTAACAATATGATTTTGTCAATAGAATAATGTTAATTTTATAGTAATCATGAGCAATATTACAATGTTGTCATTGTCAGCTAACTAATATAACTGTCTATACGTTGATGACAACAGTAATTAAATGTTTTCATATTCACTACCGGCCATTGACACCTGCTTAATTGGTTATTAATGTTTATACATATTATACAATTATCCATACTGGTAATGTAGCTGTTTATATATTATAATTAATACATATTCATTATATAGCGCTCTGTAATAACGTTCATTGGCACTATTCCAGTGTCAAAACTATTAACTTCGTCATAACATCGTTGGAAACTTTAAATAGCTGTATTAGCTCAATATTAATCTGTACCAAAATATTTGCTGTGCACATGCACAATAGTCTTTTCGTAATGCTCTATAGTCTGTAATACATTAATCAAATAATCTATGTCAAAGTATCACTATCATACCATATGCTAAATATACTCATACGTGTCTTGATTATTGCCAAGGTATGGTCTAATTTCACTGTCAACTTATTTATTGCATCATTTAATTAATTCACCATCACATTGGCTTTAATATTAAGAAGCTATATTAATCTTGTTATCTTCTTTTGAATATGCTTAATTCAACGGAACATATTACTTTGTTCTGTTTAATTATGAATCAACAACAGCTCACCAATACCACCGATTCCCAGTTGTAGATTGCCAATAAGCAGTGCAAATCCATCAGATATATCGTCGACAATTACATGATCAATTACATTAAGTAGAACAGCAACATAATTGATCAGCTACTGGATACAACGTAATACGCTGTGTGCATGTTACGTTAATCAATGCTGAAATGAAATGATACCCTTACGCATCAATGTCATAAATACTGACAATGGTTCTAAATAATTACCACTCTGTGTATTAGTATAAGATGAACGGAAACAAAATAAATAGTAGCTACAAGGTAGTTAGCATTTCTCACGTGTATCCTCGATCTTAATAGCATCAGTCGTCAATGGATGTATACGGAATATCTAGTATTCAATGTACTTTAATTCTGATTAATTGTCTATTCTATATCATTACATTAACAAATACACATATTTCTGTATCAGTGGATGCAATGACATCTACTTGGAACAAAGCTTTACACAATAGATTGGTTGTCTAGTGTATATCCATTAATATATGGCTTCATTTTTTCAGAAGCAATACAGCTTTTCAATAATGCTGTCACCGCATATTTGAACTAATATCAACCGACATTGCTAAAGCAAAGCTGTTACACCGGTCCGCTGTACTTAATAGCGCTGAATCAAATTCAACATCCTCCAGTCATAAATCCAATTTTCAGTGCTTGTATACGAATTTAATTGAGCAGTGCTGCGTATTGTATAGAAGTGGTCGCTGATCTAGCCGTTATTGGCATATTACGCCATAAATAAGCTGACAGTCTGAATTAACCACCAGCAAAAGCTGTCGATTGAATAATCCTTGTAACTTCAAAACAAACAAAACACGGATTTACCAGAATATACAATATACAATACAGTTTAATAATTTGTAGCGGCGTATAGCAATAGCTGACGGCGTAATAAAAAACTTATCTCAATTAACAAGCGTGTTTATATACGACAAAAGACTATGTAGCCGCTGCAACAAATGTAGCTTGCTATTTACGAATATTCAACAGCATAGAAGAAGGCCATGCTGAATAGACTGAATGAAAGTAGAGATGAACGACAAGCGGCAGATCTTACAACAAATAAAGCTACTAACAAGTGAACCACTGTAACAAACTGCGCACGTTTATTAGAAAACAAAGCACTACGCAATAAGACGAGTAGACACGCTAAAGTGTATAGACAGGAAAGTAACTGCTGCAGTGTATATGGACCAATGAGAGATAAGAAAGGAATGAGCTGAGCTTTACAACCAATAGACCTAGCGCCAAATAAACAGCAGTTTTGAGTAGCGCATGGCTATCATATGACAGAACGATACAGAACGAAACGAATATATAAAGTAAAAGTATGAATAGCAGTGGTATAGCTACTAAGCATATATGCATGAGTGAATGAGCGACATTAGTCGACATTTGTTAATAATAACGCTAGAACAAAAATAATACCAGTTTTGGATAGAGCAAGGCTATACGAGTATAGAGTGATGTATAGAATGATAAATGTACGGTAAGAAAGCATGTAAAACGATGTCAAACTATAGTGCATATAACGCAAGGACGGGAATGAGTAGAGTGTGCTGGTGTACTTAATGAACAGAATGTGTCCAGTATGTCGTAGAATGATACATAGAAGTGCGGAATAAAAGGGAGTGGTGTAGGTAGATAGAGATATATGCATACTGGATAATAAATCTATGATGATGGTATTTTGGACCCAGATGTCAGGTACTTTAATTTTATGTTCACTAAAAGGAATGAAAAGAGAGTGGAGTCAAAAGTGGTGGAAGTGAGTCCGACGGTTCAACCGTTCAATTGTTCAACGGTGGACTGGTGGTGGCAGAACGGTGGACTGGTGGTGGCAGAACGGTGAAATGGTGGTGGCAGAACGGTGGACTGATGGTGGCAGAACGGTGGACTGGTGGTGGCAGAACGGCGGCATTTCACCATTTCAGTCCACCGTTCTGCCACCACCATTTCACCGTTCTGCCACCACCAGTCCACCGTTCTGCCACCACCAGTCCACCGTTCTGCCACCACCATTTCACCGTTCTGCCACCACCAGTCCACCGTTCTGCCACCACCAGTCCACCGTTCTGCCACCACCATTTCACCATTTTGCCACCACCATTTCACCATTTTGCCACCACCATTTTACCGTTGAACAATTGAACGGTTGAACCGTCGGACTCACTTCCACCACTTTTGACTCCACTCTCTTTTCATTCCTTTTAGTGAACATAAAATTAAAGTACCTGACATCTGGGTCCAAAATACCATCATCATAGATTTATTATCCAGTATGCATATATCTCTATCTACCTACACCACTCCCTTTTATTCCGCACTTCTATGTATCATTCTACGACATACTGGACACATTCTGTTCATTAAGTACACCAGCACACTCTACTCATTCCCGTCCTTGCGTTATATGCACTATAGTTTGACATCGTTTTACATGCTTTCTTACCGTACATTTATCATTCTATACATCACTCTATACTCGTATAGCCTTGCTCTATCCAAAACTGGTATTATTTTTGTTCTAGCGTTATTATTAACAAATGTCGACTAATGTCGCTCATTCACTCATGCATATATGCTTAGTAGCTATACCACTGCTATTCATACTTTTACTTTATATATTCGTTTCGTTCTGTATCGTTCTGTCATATGATAGCCATGCGCTACTCAAAACTGCTGTTTATTTGGCGCTAGGTCTATTGGTTGTAAAGCTCAGCTCATTCCTTTCTTATCTCTCATTGGTCCATATACACTGCAGCAGTTACTTTCCTGTCTATACACTTTAGCGTGTCTACTCGTCTTATTGCGTAGTGCTTTGTTTTCTAATAAACGTGCGCAGTTTGTTACAGTGGTTCACTTGTTAGTAGCTTTATTTGTTGTAAGATCTGCCGCTTGTCGTTCATCTCTACTTTCATTCAGTCTATTCAGCATGGCCTTCTTCTATGCTGTTGAATATTCGTAAATAGCAAGCTACATTTGTTGCAGCGGCTACATAGTCTTTTGTCGTATATAAACACGCTTGTTAATTGAGATAAGTTTTTTATTACGCCGTCAGCTATTGCTATACGCCGCTACAAATTATTAAACTGTATTGTATATTGTATATTCTGGTAAATCCGTGTTTTGTTTGTTTTGAAGTTACAAGGATTATTCAATCGACAGCTTTTGCTGGTGGTTAATTCAGACTGTCAGCTTATTTATGGCGTAATATGCCAATAACGGCTAGATCAGCGACCACTTCTATACAATACGCAGCACTGCTCAATTAAATTCGTATACAAGCACTGAAAATTGGATTTATGACTGGAGGATGTTGAATTTGATTCAGCGCTATTAAGTACAGCGGACCGGTGTAACAGCTTTGCTTTAGCAATGTCGGTTGATATTAGTTCAAATATGCGGTGACAGCATTATTGAAAAGCTGTATTGCTTCTGAAAAAAATGAAGCCATATATTAATGGATATACACTAGACAACCAATCTATTGTGTAAAGCTTTGTTCCAAGTAGATGTCATTGCATCCACTGATACAGAAATATGTGTATTTGTTAATGTAATGATATAGAATAGACAATTAATCAGAATTAAAGTACATTGAATACTAGATATTCCGTATACATCCATTGACGACTGATGCTATTAAGATCGAGGATACACGTGAGAAATGCTAACTACCTTGTAGCTACTATTTATTTTGTTTCCGTTCATCTTATACTAATACACAGAGTGGTAATTATTTAGAACCATTGTCAGTATTTATGACATTGATGCGTAAGGGTATCATTTCATTTCAGCATTGATTAACGTAACATGCACACAGCGTATTACGTTGTATCCAGTAGCTGATCAATTATGTTGCTGTTCTACTTAATGTAATTGATCATGTAATTGTCGACGATATATCTGATGGATTTGCACTGCTTATTGGCAATCTACAACTGGGAATCGGTGGTATTGGTGAGCTGTTGTTGATTCATAATTAAACAGAACAAAGTAATATGTTCCGTTGAATTAAGCATATTCAAAAGAAGATAACAAGATTAATATAGCTTCTTAATATTAAAGCCAATGTGATGGTGAATTAATTAAATGATGCAATAAATAAGTTGACAGTGAAATTAGACCATACCTTGGCAATAATCAAGACACGTATGAGTATATTTAGCATATGGTATGATAGTGATACTTTGACATAGATTATTTGATTAATGTATTACAGACTATAGAGCATTACGAAAAGACTATTGTGCATGTGCACAGCAAATATTTTGGTACAGATTAATATTGAGCTAATACAGCTATTTAAAGTTTCCAACGATGTTATGACGAAGTTAATAGTTTTGACACTGGAATAGTGCCAATGAACGTTATTACAGAGCGCTATATAATGAATATGTATTAATTATAATATATAAACAGCTACATTACCAGTATGGATAATTGTATAATATGTATAAACATTAATAACCAATTAAGCAGGTGTCAATGGCCGGTAGTGAATATGAAAACATTTAATTACTGTTGTCATCAACGTATAGACAGTTATATTAGTTAGCTGACAATGACAACATTGTAATATTGCTCATGATTACTATAAAATTAACATTATTCTATTGACAAAATCATATTGTTAATATCTATTTAAAATAGTAGAAATTAATAGCAAGTGCTATTGGCATATAGCTAACCAAACGCTATTAATCCATGTTGTTTACCAACTAGCCGGCTGAATACTATCTACTAATACCCGCTAATTAGCTATATTAACTAATTAAAAATAACCAGTATGATATTGTATCAATGCTTTGTTAAGCAAATATGCTAGTAATTGCGCGTCAACATTAATAAATTATGGATATTTGATTATTTCGATAGCCAGCATTATATTAACTGACCATATAGTAATCAAATAAGACACAGTATCGATAACAGCCGGCTATAGGTTAATAGACATATAACATGGGTATCAGTTAATTATATGGTTACATTAGTACTATCTGCTATTGTGTATTACTGGTTGCTGGTCGACAGTTAGTGTTGAATATACTGCGTGCATCATTGGCATGATATAGCTACTGATACTAACAGTTAGCAATTGCTATTATACAACTTAATACCATCATAAACTAATGCTATATATTGCAGTGCAACAACTAGGAATTGGCAAAAAGTCGCTATTTGTATTGCCAACGGTAATGGTGAGCTGTGTTTAATAAAATGCCACAATTGAAATTATTGTTCAAGATTACCAATCGTCAATATAAACATGTATACTAATACTGGCTATTGAGAATTGTTATACCAGTTTTTACTGGTTAATTGGTGACACAGGTAGTAAAGCTAGTATTGGTACTTGCCAATTTGAAACATATCTACAAATAACATGAACAGTTAACGTCTGCTTGTTTAGTAAGTGGCAGCATAATATGCACTGTTACTAGCTGATGACTATGCATAAAATTTGATTTTGTATACCAGCAACAGTATGGTGTGCGCACCAATGGACAATAATATACCAATGACTGTTATTGTTATACACTCCATTACATAATTGTATACGGTATGTAGCCAAAATCATCATTGCCTGTATAACACATTTATAGCCATTAACATTGTCAATACTATTACTGATGACTGATAGCATCTGTATAGCTGCCAGCGGCAATGCCACATAACATGATCTACCAACAATGCAGGCTACACTTAATACACGTCACCACCAATGCTAATAAAACAACCAATATACATGATTATCATACCGTTCATAACACGTGTGGCCAACGGTGTACCATTGCGTGCTATTGTGCTATGATACACATACTGTAGCTATATGCAATACCAATCATTAATATATTTATTAATTATATTATGTCACCGACTTTATTAGTTGGTCAACATAATTAACAAATCGACAACAATTATTAACGGCCAGTTATGGCTGCATAAATGAATACTGTCAAGTTACAATTGATTGGCTATTAAGCAATCGATACATTTTTTAATTAGTATTTGTGTGGGCTTTTATTGTTAAAATAACAAAAAAAGGACTATTATAGCCTTTATTAATTAATTTTATCAAATTTCGATTATATCAATAATACAGCTAGAAATACGTAATAGCATCTACTATAACCGCATGGCCTTGACGCATTGGCGCATATAAATGACTTATGTTGGAAGAATCGTGAAAAGGCACTCAAATAGAAATGGCAACATTATTATTAAAATATCAATAATATTTAATATATATTGGCCTTCGGCACGTATTTTGATTACAATCAACCTTAATGACGCTACTATTTATTTTGTAATTATAGCAATAAAACTAATTACTGGTGTTGCATGCGTACTAACATACGTTTCAACAGCTGTATGCTGATTTATGTTGCTTAAATATACTGCTTATTAATACAGCAGCTAATACGTGCATCTTGCTGGCGTGTATTGACATTGATCGCCTTTGATGTCAGTTAAATATTATCACCAACATTGCAACTATAACGAGCGGTGATTGCCGTATTTATACTTACTAATAGACATTGCCATTGCTGTTGCTTTCTTGTATCGTTGAATGTGTATGTATATGGATATCAACTATTTGACATGATGTTTATACCGTGATGCTGATTCCCATTGTAATTCCATGCCTAACCTGATTATAATTATTAGCAAATACAGCTATTTTTTACAAACGTTTTAACATTTAGCATACCTTAAGTACGTTACAAAATTAACATTAGTATAATATCTAGTAGCTTTGTTATGCCATTCAATTATTTGAACTGTACTATACTGCTAGCATACTAAAATTAGCTACATTTTATATAGTTACACCTACACTAGTTATTTTAATAATAACAATAATAATTTGTTTGATTGTTTTAATTGTGTTAAGGCTAGTATAATAATATTAAATAGTTTATTAGCAATATAGTGTGATGTGAAAGTTAAATGCTTAAAGCTATTGATATTTGGACAATTGAACTACGTGTTTATTTATTGAGCATGGAACTGTGGGGTGGATGGCATCAGTCATTAAAATACTCATCATCATAGATTTAGTAGCTAGTATGCATATGCCTTTCTATCCACCCATATCATTGCTATTCTGTATTTATTAAGTCATATATTGCTTGATCATATAATGAGCACAACCTATTTACAGCAGGTATTTTATTGTCACTAGCTTTATTTGCTATAGTTTCAATTCATCGTACTTAATCGTCTATGTATATCTTCACTATTATTTTAGCAATTCATTCCGTTCTAAACTGTTCTATACTCTACTCATTATGTCTTATTGATAAAACTCGTTTATCTGTTACTAGTCGTATTATCTGTAGATTTTGACATAATTGCTTGTGCAATACGCATACTATACCTTTATTACTGGTATTTTACACTTTATTTGACCATTCATTTGGATGTATATTATTCCATAGTATAACACGGTAAGAAAAGACGGCTTGTGATCTTTTTAAAGGTTAGTATTATTTGAAAACAAAACACAGTGCATGAATTCAAACAGCAACACTAACACTAAATACCTAAATATCTATGTAAGAATAACAGTTGATTAAATAGTAAGCAGTTTGAAGTAAAAATAAGCAAATATTTATTACATAGCAGTGCCAGTTGTCTTACCATAGTAAACAGCCGATTATAAGAGCGTACATGGCTATTTGTGCTATACCGTCTTTGTCCGCACAATAACACATAGTTCAATAAAACATAACAATGCTTACCTGTAACTTCAAAGAAACGGTAAATGCTTCAGATGTAGACTGATAGAACATAGCTAGAAACTGACAAACAGCAAACCGTCACAAACATTGACACCAGTTACAGTACCGGCTCAGGACAATTAGTGCAATAATTAGAATGTAAATAAAGCACCATACAAGCACCGCTAGCTACATACTAAGCAGTATGCTATGGAAGACGCTGGCAATTAAACGACAGCATATACACCAATGTCCGTTCATAGATTACAGAGCCTGTAGCCGTTAGTGATAATGATCAAATAGCAACATTTGCTTAAATATACTACAGTCCACAAAGTTAACGTGTTAGATCTTGCATTAGTTGTTGCATTTGAAAACGCCAATGTTTAGAAAGAAATAGTGTTGAGCGAGAATGTTCAGGTAGTGGAATCAAACAAAGAAGGTACTTGGTAGAGAAGTAACAGCGCATATAGCCATCACAGTCCTCGTATTGATAGCTGTGCACATACAGTAATAGCAACAGTAGCAACTCGCGCTGTTGTACTGGCGCTGAAGACTTACTTAGCGACTATACTAGCAGTTTGATCTACTAATATTGGTGGTGTATGCATACAGCAGCTGTACCTGAAGACTGTGCTGGCTATATGCCGCCAGAATCACTGTATACGCTGTTTTTTCTAGAGAATGCCACCACAGATCGTACTGACAGCAGCTTGTACCGGCTCGACAGTAGTAGATCACACTGCCACTGTTGAAATAGTAAAGCTGTTGCCAGATGACTTGTAGTGGCAATCTATAGCAAAACATAGCATATGCTTAACACAACATAAAAACAAGCCAGAAATGTGCTTTACTGTGCTAATAAAGGTGCTAACGTTAATGACCAAAGTGAAAAAGCTGTTTTGCAAAAAAGAGTCAGATTACAAAAGAGCAATGCAAGAGAGTAATGTAAATAGTGTTTGTACTTGACTATTAGTCAGGCAACTACTAACACTATCTAGTTAGCATATATGGAGTGTACAAGTATATGCAATGGGTATATGCTATCAAGTGTAAAGAAAGAGAAAGGAAAATGTGATGACGTAGATTGTGAGCTGTGAGCCTGTCAGTCAATATTTATAAACAGCCGAGTTTAATTCATTAATAAATGGAGTGTAAATAATAAAAGTCAATCTACCCAACATGTTGGTACATCATAGAACAGATTAATAGCAAAGAAATAAAGGCATTGAGAATAAAAGTCATTTTACCACCAAAACTACTCATTATTATAGAACATATATTCAGTATATTAAAAGATCAATTAAAAGAATAAAAATCATTTACACCCAAAAAACACTCATCATCATAGAACATGTTGTCAGTATAACAGCGAATGTATTAAAAGAATAAAGTCATTTGACACCAAAAGCATTAAAACATATCAATTTTATTGCATTATAAAAATGAAACGATGATTTATATACTAAATAAAATATTTACAATATTTATTGGTAACATACAGGTAATGAATAGATGATGTAAAGCAACTAAGTATATTAGATAGTTAGCATTATGATTTGCTTGACTGTTAATGAGTTCTTACCTTTTAACTAATATGCACCTTTATTGAGGCGGCATTTTCGGAGGGGAATCGACCGTTTGGCAGCACCTTGTGATTTGTATTTTGAGTAGCATCGGCGTTTTAGGCGGCGTCGCTGTAAAAGCTTAGGCGCTAGCCGCTGCTTCTTTGTTGTTGGCCCAGATGCTGCTTGTGTTGTTGTTGTTGTTATTGGTGGTGATGGTGATGGTGCCGTTGCTGTTGCTGTTGCTGGTGGTATTGTTGCTACTATTGGTGCAACTACTATAGGTGTAGCAGTTGCTGATGTTGTTGCTACTGGCTCTTCTGCGGCTTCTGGTGTCAAGTCTTCACCAGTAAGCCAAGGGCAGGCCAGTGCCTGCTCGGCCGTAGGCCGCTTGTCGCTGTTGATATTTAGCAACTGCTGCATCAGGTCAACGGCTGCGAAATATTAGTTACTGTTAATAAAGACATAGTAAGCTTACCTTTTTTACTTGGCCCATTTGTTTGTTCCTGGCCAAACGGGACCGAAGCTTGCAGTATATTTTTTATATACTGTTCCACATCACCACCGTCGCCGTAAGGACACGTTTCTAAATGGCAGTATGTAATAGTTAGTATAGTATTTTGCTTTTATTTGTACTTACTGAAGAACATCTTGTAGAGCACCGCGCCCAGGCTCCACATGTCCGCGGCCTTCCCACAGCCACTAACATCCAGCAGTGCTGGTGTTAATTGGCTTTTAAGACGCGAGTCTTCGTTGATGATATCAAGCAAAGACTCGCGCTTGTTTGTCCCAAACAGCACCTCTGGTGCCATATAGGGAGTGGTGCCGCCAAACGTGTCGACAGTTGTCGACGAGCGCAGGATGTGCGCAATCCCAAAGTCTGCATAAAGAACATTGGGACCTTCGCAACCACCTAGCAGCAATATATTGCTAGGCTATTCAAATGTTAATAATGGTCATGTATATCAAATAATTACTTACTTTTATGTCTAAATAGTAATAGTAATAACAGTAATAATAGTAGTTAGTAATTGTGCTAATAAATAGATCAGTGTACTTACCACGATGGATTACATCTTTGCTGTGAAGGAACTAATAAAGTGTTAGTGTTTTAATTGATATTTTGTAATAATACTTACTTGAATCCCTTCAAGCAACTGTTTGAAGATATGTTTTATTTCCATCTCTGGAAGTGAAGCATGATGCTTCAGGTAGTGACTTAGGTCACCGCCCGCCACGTATTGAAGAATTAAATACGTGTTGACGGGAGTGGCCTTGGCATCCAGCAGCTTTATGATTCGAGAGTGGCTGCCCACCCACTCCAAAGCTTTAACTTCATTGTTGAAGCTGCTGGTGTCTTCATCAGCCGGTGAGATCTTGATTGCAACGCGCTCACGCGTCGCTCGGTCTCTTCCCAGGTACACTGTACCATACCCGCCCCTGTTACAAATAATATATTAGTTATCTAACTATTTGTTTAATTTAAGTACTTACTTGCCAAGGATTTCTTCCATGATCAAGTATTTCATGTCGATTCTCTACAGCATAATATAAGTTATATGCTAATGATATTTAAATATATTATAAACTTACTTGTTTTAATACTGAGTTGTCATTTAGTTGGGCAGGGGGAGTGCGTTTAACAACACGTATATTGAACACAGCTGTTTTACATGGTTAATAATGATTATAATAAAAATAGTTACTACTTACTCGTACAGCCAGGTATTGTAATGACACAATTACCAATGGCTGTTGTTGCTTAGTCCATACGAACTTCAGCGTCGTTTACTAAACCAAATGTTAGCAATTTAATTAACATTACTATTCAAACTAACCCATTACTATTGGTAAACCGCAGTTCTGAATATTTGATTAGTAATAAAGCTGTTAAATAACCATTTACTTACTGCAATTGTAATGGTATCATTGTGCTGTGCCTATTAATAATTAATATTGGTTTGCTAAAATATATGGTGTACTTACTACTGATACTTGAAAACAAAACTGAGGCTGGAATTCAGCATCTAGTTGATAGTCGCTATTTGAAGTACAATATACTGTTAATTTACCGTTATGTACATTTTTTAAATAGTTACCAGCAGATACCAGGTCCAGCGTAGAATTGTTTATCGGCGGCCAAAACAAATTCTAAAAATCCAGTACTTAGCTATATAGATACTCAGTACTAGCATAACATACCTTTGGATGTCAAGTCGCATACTTGAATCCATGCAACAGCGCTAGCGCGCTTTTCTGCAGACAAATCATTCCAGCAGTTTGGAACATTTGTATACATAAGGTCTTCATTTTGTAAAAGACCCGAAGAGTGTCCAGCAGAAGCTACTGCTACGACACGAGGAGTGGAAAGCGGCGTGTAAATACTAGCATTTGAAAGCGAAATAGAGGATTGCTCAGTATTTGAAGAGTTCATGATGGTACAAACATCAAATACAAGTGGTATGAATGACTAGTTTTAACGTAAAAAAAGAGCACTGAAGTAAAGTGGTAGCAAAAGATAAAGCGAAAGATTCAATACGTTGTGTTATTCATAAATTTAAAGACACACAATATTATAATATCAGTCAGTATTGAGGGTAGTAAAGCAATAATACTTTATTGTACAAATAGTCTAGCGCTGCATTTGCTGTAGTATGTTCTGCTTACTGATGCTATAGCTCAGTCCTAAGCTGTATAGCAAACTATTGCACACATCAGTATTTTATATAGTCACTTGGCTAAGCATGCATGTGCCACATCATACTGGTTTTCATGTTGGCCTTTGCAGTCGATATGGTTACGTGTTTATTCCTGTTTTTACTTCATAGCTTTAACGGACTTTGTAATGTAATATGAACAACGTGTATTTTATTTCTATTTAGTAGCATTGAAACTCAATCGGTGAATTATGTTATAGACCATATTTCTAAAGAAAAGTAGTCATTTTTATTTAACTAATACAGTAATAAATTGTGTGGATCGACTGATTTAATTGTGTGCGAATGGCAAGAATACTTGGGGGAAAGCAAAAATACCCGCTAGACCCTGAAAATATTGATAGCATCGGAAAGAGCCGCTATTATAGTGGTACAACTGATTAAGAATGGTTGCATTTGGCTATGTTTCAGTTGTATTGGCCAATTGATTCAACTAGCCAGTGTAGATATGCTGATTATGCGCGGAAATGACCGGCAAATGGAAGGCAAAAAGTGAGCAAATATGGAAATAAGGAAGGGATTATAATCCGATTTACTGATAAGATGGTATCTGACATTAGAAGGTTTCAGTCAGGTGCAATACGCCAATGAGCAACTACCGCATACTATTTACCAATATTGTCCATTCTAATTGGTAGATATGTTTTGGGGCAATTTTATAAGGCTGTGTTGAGATTACTTTTGCTCATTATCTCGCCTTCTCCTGTTTCTAGTTGTTAATGTGCTGTAAACCGTTTGTTAATGGTTAGCATTAAATCTAGTAGTTACATCCAGTGGCGTGGGGTCCCCTTGTTGGTTGATCACGATATACTGTGTTCTTGCTTTTGAGCTGTGTTGAATGTGCAATACAGTATTTGCAGACTGCTGTATTATACTGGCTCAACAATTATATGGCTGCCCGTAATAGGCGGCTGTATACTAGTGTAGTGCGGAGATATGTGGGATGCTGGAGCGTGCAGTGATAGGACATAAGTCGGTATTGCTGCACGCTCTCTCATGGGGGACGCTAGGGCGCATAGTATTAACTTAATACTGCTCTATGCTCCCTCCTGTAAAGGCTAGAGCGCGCAGCAACAGTATTTAGCAAGTCAGTTATTGCTGTGTGTTTCCCTCATATGGATGCGGCGACCTGTGATGGGTGGCCATATGTTAGTGCTCACCTGTTTGTAACGCGCGCTGGAGGTGTGTTGGTATTGTTCAACTTGCTGAACACTGCCATCACACACTGGATTGATGAGATATGTGGTTCATCTGGGTGGATGTGTCCATATATCACCTACTGTTTACTTGCGGGTGTTGTTAAACAATTGTGATATAGCGTTAGTCTCAAATATCATCTAAAGTGCTTGCATTACACCGTAGGAGGATTGAACTGTCTGAGGCTGCCTTCATTGTGATTAAGCATAATATGATATTTCTGCGGCTGTTTACAACGTGGCAAAAGCTGCGTTATTTTGCAGCTTTAATAGCACATCAGCATTTGACATGTGTTGTTTAGTTGTAATACACTGCAACATCTATGTGTGTTTGGCTTTATACATTAGCTACAATTGGGTGAACCAGTAGTTTAGTGATGTTTATTGCTGCACTTGAATTGCTAAATTGCATTATAACATTATTAAATAACATCGTCATCTTGACGGCAGCTGGTAGAAAGCTATGTGCTTCTGACGAATGTTACTTATGCCCGAGTTGTAGTACTATCAGTATTCCAGGTGGACATATAGTTTTTTTATCGGCTGTCATCTCGATTAACAACTTTCAACAACTTTTTTAGTTTAATTTTTATAATGTTTGTATAATACTTAGTAACAATAGCCAAACAACAAACAATCACATCACATGTGCATTATAGACTACATATGAAAAACGACCAACTAAATGTATAATATTTTATTACTACTAAACAACACTAACAAATCTTGTTATAGTCCTTCAAATATTGGTGCCAAATCGACAAGTTATCTGGATCGCATTTATCATCATTTTGCATGCAATTTACAATACCAATTATTGCTTTCGTCAGCACAAGTATTAACAGTAGTATTATGCATTGTTGTTGATGCTATCACTTGACATGGTTTTCCAGATGGAGGGAGTGAATATATACCCATTTGGTTTTTTATCCGGTCAAGTGTCAATTGATATTGTTATTGCATGCCTGTTAAGTTTGTTAGCTAATAAATGAAGTGGCAGTGACGGCTGAGAGAAAAGAGAGTTATATATTGAACTGAAAGGATTTAATAAAGTGTAGGAGTGTTTATTAAAGCGACATGATATTATGGTAATGATTTTATTACTGTTGTTTATTTAGTTTTATGTTTAATGTTTGTTTTAAGATTAAAGTAGCATTATTTGTTTAATTAAAAAAATATTATGCTTAAATAACTGCATACTATCAAAAATCGTTTGTTTATTACTAACTGTATTTGCTACAGAGGCTGATTTATATCGCTCACTACACTCTTTCAATTGCGTATACGTACCTTTACCATTATGACATACTGCTATTACCAGATATAGCAATAAAACATATATTTCTTCCTACGGTTCTGTTTCTTGAATAAAATGTTCTACTTGTATTTCTGTCGTTATTCTCTACTTACATAGCAAATAAATAATGAAGCATTTTTTAATCCTACTTAGGCACATAAGTTTGTTTTATCATTGTTATGTTATTTTATCAGAACACTATAATTAATTCAATCAATTTTACTTCAGATCAGAAATAACTGCGTAAAAGTTACAGGTATTTGGACAGCCAAGTAAAACATGTCCTATTACGACATTTGTCGTAATTATTATAGTATAAGTTTAGTTTGAATGCCCTGAATGATGCTCTTCCATCTTATTCCTTTCTTCCGCTTCTACACCTGCCTTCCAACATTGTAGCTCCGACTTTCCAACCGCTTAACAAGCGCGTTGACTCTTGTGGTTTATTAATATATCACAAGATAAGCTTGCCACGTGTGTTTATATTATATGTATAACCTTTTCAGTGTATTACTATAGGTATACTGGTGCCGCCTGGTGCCGATATACCTGTGACTGTCTGGAGCCGTCCCTGGAGCCGTCTCAAGTCGCGTCAAGTCTCCCGGAGCCGCGTGGAGCCGCCCGAATTCTTTTGGATTCATCCCGGAGCCCTGGAGTTACTTGGAGCATTTAATAGCTTTAACTCAAGGAGATTTTTTAGTGAACGCTTATTTTTATGAGTTTTTCGCTAGACTTTCTCCTATGAGTTGTTGCCAGCGCCGTACCGGCTTCGACTCAAAAGGTTTTCCTACTGAAAGTCCATTTTCATGAACATATTTTCTTAGGTTTTTATCCATGAGCTGTTGTCGATACGGTTTCTGGCTTTGATTCAAAGGATTTACCTAATGGGTACTCATTTTATGAGTTATTTCATTAGACTTCCTTTTAAGAATTGTTGCCAGCGCTGCTCATGGCTTCGTCTCAAAGGTGTTTTTTACCAATGAGTCGCTGTTAGTGCCAATCCTGACTTTGACTTGAAGAGCTTTTTAATAGAAATCTAGTTTTATAAGCAGCTTTCATTATAGTCCTTCTTATAAGTCGTTGCCGGTAATTCTGTGGTTGTCATTTGTTATAGCAAGATTTGATGTACAACAATAATCGAACCTAGTAATCTTTGAATTACAATCATTACAAAGTGAGCAAGCACTACTTGACGAAGATTTCTTACTGATCACCGATTGTTGGTTATCATTAAGTGAACAACATTTGACGACTTCGACTAATGGGACGAAATAAAGCGCACTAAGCAAGATTAGCAAATCGTTAGCAAAACAAGCGCTTTATTGGTCTATTAGAGTTTTTTATTTGGATTGTAGCATATATATTCCAATGGCCTATATTATGCTGTACTGATACGGACTAATCTAGTAGATACTGCTACAAATTCTCATGTTGAATAAAGAATATCATTTTTATACTTAAATGGAATATTATTTATAAATATATACTATCGTTTATTGTAAACTTTTGATACTTTATTGAGTCCTTGATTCTTACCAATTAACTTTTTTTTGCAGCTATCAGCTTATCAAATAAATTATGCTCAATACAAATGCGTAACACCAATCACTTTGACAGTAGTAGCAGCAATTCAGTTTTTGTTTTATTTATTACACTGTTATTATTACGCTAATATTAAACAGTCTATTAACAGTCTAATATGGCTTTGGTGGTCAAATGGCTAAAACTAATAACATTTGCGCAATTTGAACTAAACGTTTATTTTATTAAATATTAAGCCGGGTGGTAAATGGCACCATTGAAATAATAACCATATACTTATCATTATTAACATTGCCCTGCACACACACATACTTTATAAATTGATATAAGTACCATTATATCTTTATATTATTATATATTATTTCACGCTTATCAAATACATTTTACTTGCTATAGCTTTAAGTACATATATTTTAATGGGTTCAATAGGTTGCTATTTATTAATAATATGGCTATAATTAAACGAACAACGGTTCTGAACAACCCGTAGCTTGCATAGAACAAAGCAATAAAAATGTATAAATATATACAATTTTATTAGGAATATAACCAAAATAAGAGGAAAACAGCTTTGGGCCAAACAAAGCTATGCAAATATAAAACGATATACAACATAGTGAGCATACAGTTGAAAAAGTGTGATAATTGGCGTTGAATTTATTGTGTATATAATTCAATAAGTGAAATGTACAAAACTTATTAGAACAAATAAAAATTAAAAGGCTTCCAGCATTAATAAAATGATCTATGATAGTATGGGGTATATAATGGGGATAATTTATATGAATAAATGCTATATGCGTACTGGATAATGAATCTATGATAATAAGTATTTTACTGACTGCTGTCACTCACTACCCAGTGCCATGTTCAATAGTACAAATGTGTAGTTTAACTACGCAAATGATATCGAATGTAATCATTTAGCCTTTAAATTACACTATTTTGTTAATAAAATACAGGTAAAAATAAAGAAACTCAAATATATACGATGTAATTGGACAACTATATATAACACAACAAAATAATTGTATCGATAAATTATTACATAGGCAAATAAAATGGTAAATGGCTACATTACGCAGCTATATATACAATTGAGCTGTACGACATAATAAAACAGTAGTACTATATAAATAAATAGTTATGTATAGTGCATGGGCAAATGTATCGTATATAACTAAGCAAGTATAAATAAATACGTAAATAACTAAACGATTAGCTATACAATACGGTTGGATATATTAGAATATTGCTACTACAAATAAAATAGTGACAATAGAAGCTGCTTTATACATAAATAAAAATAGTATCTGTTAATTAAAAAGTAGTGCGTATCAAAATAAGTTATATAGTAAGGTTTATCTGCTCTTGTATAGCAACAGTTGCCTTTGAAGCATGATAGACAATTTATTATTTGCTACTGTATACGGCTGCAACACTTTAAGAGCAGAGAAAAAGATGGTGTAGGTGTGGAAGCTATATGAATGATTAGTCAGCTGCACTTGTAACGCGTACTTAGGTAGCACCGTAGTAGCAGACAGCTACTCTTATGTTTTCAGTAGCAATTGAAAAACCAAGAGTACAGCTATTGTGTTAAGTGATGAAATAATAAAAAAAGACGATATTATTATAGCCTTGATACCA